>PVKH010000744.1:0-34784 GCA_004027955.1 Chaetophractus vellerosus | reverse complement strand
CAGCACTCAACCTCTGCATCTCTTATAACATGGCATTCTCTACCCATGTGTCTGTATCTCTTCTCCCTTTTCTATAAGGACACCAGTCATATTGGATTAAGGGGGTTCCCTACTCCAATATGACCTCATCTTAACTAATTCTATCTGCAATGAACTTATCTCCAAATAAGGTCACATTTTGAGGTACTGGGTGTTGGAAATTTAACATATCTTGTTGGGAAAAACAATTCAACCCCTTAACAATCTTCTAAAGTCTTCTTATCTCTTATAATAGCCCTGATCATTTTCTAACCAATATTTTTAAAATGTTTATGTGCCTCATTCCTCCATTACACTGTCTTATTTGCCTTTGTAGCTCTCACAGTACCTAGCACCCTGGTTTGTACATAGTAGATCGTATATATTTATATGTAGATATATATTTCTATGTATACTTATATTTATAGTTATGTGTGTATATAGATGTATCATATCCACTAAATCTATACAACAATCAGAAAGCTAAGCCACTTCTCATGCTTGAGTTTGACCATACAGCTGCATAAATATGATAGCACACTCTACATTGGAAAACATTCAGACTCTCCCAAGGTCTCATGCTATTTATTGAAGCCAATACAAAATTTAAGTCTTCCCATACATGTGTTTTCCAATATATCTGCTCCATTTTTTGAACATTTCAGCTGTTTCATATCACATGTCGCTTGGGAATAGGAAACAATTGCAATATGTTCACAGGGACACAATGTTCTCCCATGCTAATCACTGGACCTGAATAGAAAAAGTAGATTCTCCAGGTCTAGCAAGGAAAGGAAGGAAAGTTTCACAAATTTAAGAAATTTATTGTTGTAAAGCAAAATATTTGAGATGGAGGAATGAAACTAGTAAACAAAAACTTAAGACATTCTTTCAGGAAAAATTTTAAACTTAAAAAATTCCAACAATTTTGAATTTTAAGAAATAATATAGAAATCTACAGACACCATGCCTGGCTACTTCTCTTGTGCATTTAAGAATACTTCATTTCTTTAGGAAATGTTTCAGGAATTATGAGTTTTGAACAGTTTTTTATTGATTGAGAAGGAACATGGATGTGTGTTTTGGAAATCATCCAAACAGGGTAATATAGGTAAGAAGCTTGACACAACTTGATAAATGTAGGTCTTGATTCTAGTCCCAATGCTGCTGGGCATGGGCTTTTACCTTCACACCTTCCCTCTGCAGTAATTGCCTCTACTACCAGAAATGGGTTGATCTGAAAGATCTCTCAAATTCCTGCCCAATGCAGTATTCTATCAAAAGGATCTGAATTTGGCAGTCCATATTCCAAATGTGACTTTAAAATCACAATTTATACATTTGACTCATGTAGAAGAATAAACAATAGAGAATTGGCACACATATTTGATCAAAAATATTAGTTTAACTACTCTTTTTTCCCCTCTTATTGTATTGCCCAGTTTTTTCCCTAAATTGAATGAAATCAATCTGTTCTTTAGAAAGGTATGGGGATGTAAGTTATCAGAGATAACCCTTGAAATGAAGATGGCTTTAGTATTTTAGTGTTTAACAAGGATCAGAAATATTCTTTTTCTACCTAACATTGCTGATTTAATGACATGATTTTTAAAACATTTTTATTAGAGAAGTTGTAGGTTTACAGAAAAATCATGTAGAAAATATATACCCTTCCATTTCACACATCCAGTTTTCCCTACCACTAACACTTAGCATTAGTGTGTTATCTTTATTATAATTGATGAAACAATGTTATTATACTTATGCTATTAAATGTAGTCCATAATTTATATTAGGGTTCACTCTTTGAGTGGTACAATCTTATGTGGGGATTTTTAAAAATTTTTTCATTCTAGTAACATATATGCAACCTAAAATTTCCCCCTTTTTAATCAACATTCAAATACATAACTCAGTGATGTTAGTTACATTTGCAATGTTGTGGTCCCATCACCACCATCCATTACCAAAACTTTTCCATCACCCCAAGTAGAAACTCTGTACCAATTAGAATTAAATCTCCATTCCCTATCCTCACTCTGGCACGTGTGAAGCTGTATTCTTTTTTTTTTTTTTTTTGATCCTATGAATTTGCTTGTATTAATTATTTCATATCTGTAAGATCATACAATATTTATCCTTTTGTATCTAGCATATTTCATACAACGTGAGGCCTTCAAGGTTCACACATGTTATCACATGTATCAGAACTTTATTCTTTTTGTGGCTAAATAATATTCCGGTGTATGAATATATCGCATTTTGTTTATCCATTCACCAGTTGATGGACACTTGGGTTGTTGCCATCTTTTGGCAACTGTTAATAATGCTGCTATGAATATCTCTCTGTAAGTATTTGAGTCCCTGACGTCAATCCTTTTGCGTATACCTAGAAGTGGGATTAACAGTTCATATGATAATTCTATACTTAACTTTCTGAGAAACTGCCAAGCTGTCTTCCACAATTTTACATTACCACCAACAACGAATAAATGTTCCTATATATTCACATCTTCTCTAACACTTGTAATTTTCCATTTTGTAAATAATGGCCATTCTAATGTACATGAAATGGTATCTCATTGTGGTTTTCATTTGCATTTCCCTGATGTCTAATAATGTTGATCATCTTCTTATGTGCTTTCTGGCCATTTATACATCTTCTGTGGAGAAATGTCTGTTCAAGTCTTTTTGCCCTTTTCTTAATGGGGTTGTTTGGCTTTTTGATGTTGAGTTGAAGGTATTTTTAATATATTCTGGATATTAAAATTTTATCTTATATGTGTTTTCCAGATATTTTCTTCCATTGTGTAGATTCTCATTTTATTTTCCTGATAAAGTCCTGTGATGCACAAAGGTTTTAATTTTGATGAAGTCTATTTTTTTCTTTTGTTGCTTGTGCTTTGGGTGTATAGTCTAAAAAATCATAGCCTAACACAAGGTCCTGAAGCTATTTCCCTACATTTTCTTCTAAGAGCTTTACAATTTTGCCTCTTATATTTAGATCTTTTATTCATTTTGAATTGATTTTTGTATATGGTATAAGAATACGCTTTCATGCTTTTGCAAATGGAGATCCAGTTTTCCCAGTACCATTTGTTGAAGAGACTACCCTTTCCCAATTGAGTGGTCTTTGCCCCTTGTCAAAAATCAGTTGGCCAAAAGTGTGAAGGTTGATTTTGGAACACTCAATTCAATTCCATCATTCTATATGTCTGTCCTTCTGGCAGTACTATACTGTTTTGATTACTGTGACTTTGTAATAAGTTTTAAGATCTGGAAGTGCGCGTCTTCCAACTTCATTCTTCCATTTCACAATGGCTTTGGCTATTCAGGGTTCCTTACCCTTCCATATAAATTGAGTGATTGCCTCTTCCATTTCTGCAAATAAGGTTGTTGGAATTTTGATTGGGATTGAGTTGAATCTGTAAATCACTATGACTAGAATTGACATTTTTAACAATATTTAGTCTTCCAATGTATGAAAATGGAGTGCCCTTCCATTTCTTTAGGTCTTCTTTGATTTCTTCGAGCAATATTTAGTAGTTTTCTGCGTACAAATTCTTTTCATGCTTGGTTAGATTTATTTATAGATATTGGATTCTTTTAGTAGCTATCATAAATGAAATTTTTTTCTTTATTTCCTCTTCAGATTGTTCATTACTAGTATATAAAAACAATACTACTTTGGCATGTTGATCTTATTACCCACCACTTTGCTTAATTCATTATCTTTGAAACTTTTTGTTTCAAAAAGTCCACTTTGTTGTGGACTTTTCAGGATTGTCTATATATAAGATCATGTCATCTATAAATAAGGCAAGTTTTATTTCTTCCTTTCTAATTTGGATACATTTTATTTCTTTTTCTTGCCTAATTGCTCTGGCTAGAACTTCCAGTACAATGTTGAATAACAGTGGAGATAGTGGGCATCCTTGTCTTGCTACTGATCTTAGGGGCAAAGATTTCAGTGTTTCACCATTGAGTATGATGCTAGTGGTGGGCCTTTCATATATATTGTTTATCATGTTGAGGAAGCTTCTTTCTATTCCTAGTTGTCTAAGTATTTTTGTAAAGAGGGAGTGCTATATTTTATCAAATGGCTTGTCTGTGTCAACTGAGATGATCATGTGTGGGTTTTTTTTCCCTTAATTCTTTTAATGTGGTGTATTACATTAATTAATTTTCTTATGTTGATCCATCTTAGCATACCTGGGATAAGTTCTACTCGATGATGGTATATAATTCTTTTAATGTGCTATTGGATTAGGTTTGCCAGTATTTTGTTGAAGATATTTCATATATATTCATAAGGGATATTGGTCTTTAACTTTCTTGTCTTGTGGTGTATTTATCTGGTGTTGATATTAGGTAATGTTGGCTAAATAGAATGAGTTTAAAAATGTTCCCTACTCTTCTAAGTTTGGTAAAATTTTAGAAAGATGTGTGTTAATTCTTCTTGGGATAAGTGAAAAAATTCACCATTGAAGCCATCTGGTCCTGGATTTTTCCTTGCTGGGAGTTTTTAAATTACTTATTCAATCTCTTTACTATTAGTCTGTTGAGATCTAATTCTTCCTGGGTCAGTGTAGGTAGTTTGTTTGTTTCTTGAATTTTTCTACTTCATTCAGGTTATCTTATTTGTTGGCTTATATTTGATCATAATATACACTTCTAAAGCTTTTTATTCCTTTGGAGTCAGTAGCAATCCCCCCTTCTAACATAGTCTGATTTTAGTTTTCTGCTTCCTTTAATTTTCTTTCTCAGTCTAGCTAAACATTTGTCAATTTTTATTTTCTCAAAGGACCAACTTTTGATTTCATTGATTCAATTGGTTTTTTATTCTCCATTTCATTAATCTCCACCCTAATCTTTGTTATTTCTATCCTTCTGATAACTTTATTTTCCTAAATCCTCCAGTTGTGAGGTTAAGTCTCTAATTTGAGGTTTTCTTTTTTAATATAAGCATTGAGAAATAAATTTCCCTCTTACCCCTGCCTTTGCTATATCCCCTAAGTTTTGATATGTTATATTATTTTCTTTTGCCTCAATATGTTTCCTAAATTTTCTTGTGATTTCTTTTTTGACTTATTGGTTGTTTAAGAGTGCATTGTTTAATTTCCACATATTGGTGAATTTTCCGGTTCTCTTCTATTATTGATTTGTAACTTCATTCCATTGTGGTCAGCAAAGACTACATTGTATGATTTCAATATTTTTACATTTATTGATGTTGTTTTGTGACCTAACATATGGCTTTACTGAAAATTGATCCATGTGCACTAGAGAAAAATGTGTATTCTGCTGGTGTTTGGTGAAATGTTTTATATGTATGTTAGATCTAGTTGGTTTATAGTATCGTTCAAGTCTTCTATTGCTTTACTGATCTTCTCACTATATGTTCTATCCCTTATTGAAAGTGATATTGTAAAGTCTTCTACTGTTAATGTAGAACTATGAATATCTCCCTTTATACTGGTCATATTTACTTCATATATTTTGGGACTCTGCCATTAGGTACATATATATTTATAATTGCTATGTCTTGCTGAATTGATGCCTTTATCAGTACACAATGACCTTCTGTGTCCCTTGTAACAGTTTTACACTTAAAAGTCCATTTTGACTAATATGAGTATAGCTACCCCAGCTCTCTTTTGCTTACTATTTGCATGGAATACTTTTTTGTACCCTTCACTTTCAACTAACACATATCTTTGAATTTAATGTGAGCCTCTTGTAAACAGTATATAGCTGTGTCCTGCTTTTTTATCCATCTATCAATCTCTATTGACTGGAGAGTTCAATCCATTTACATTTAAAATACCTACTGATAATGCAGGACTTTCTTCTGCCATTTTTTTAGAGAAGGTGTAGGTTTACAGAAAAATCATGCAGGAAATACAGAGTTCCCACATACCCCTCCTATTATGAATATCTTACTTTAGTGTAGCACATTTGTTACATTTGATGAAAGAACTGACATATTTGTATTATTAACTATAGTCCATGCTGGGGTTCACTGTTTATGTTGTAGAGTCCTATGGTTGTTTTTTCAGAATTCTTATGCTGGTAATATGTAAACAATCTAAAATTTCACTTTTTGGCTACAATCAAATATATGTCAGTGTTGTTAATTGTGTTCACAACAGCATCACCACCGTTCCTTACCAAAATTTCTCCATTGCCCCAAATAAAAACTCTGTGCTATGTAAGCATGAATCCCTCCTTCATTACCCCATCTCTGGCCCCTGGAAACCTGTATTCTAGTTTCCCACTCTATGAGTTTGCTTATTCTAATTATTTCATATCAGCAAGATCATACAATAGTTTTCCATTTGTATCTGGCCTATTTCACTCAACATGATGTCTTCAAGGTTCATCCATTTTGTCACATATATCAGAATTTCATTCATAGGGCTGAATAATATTCCTTTGCATATAAATTACACATTTTTAAAAATTCATTCATCATTTGATAGGCACCTGGGTTGCCTTCATTTTTTATGAATAGTGAATAATGCCACTATGAACACTGGTGTGCAAATATCTCTTTGAGTCCCTGCTTTCAATTATTTTCGGTTTATACCTAGAAGTGAGATTACCAGGTCATATGGTAATTCTATAATTTGCTTTTTGAGGAGGCACCAAACTGTCTTCCACAGCAGGTGCACTATTTTACATTTCCACCAACAATGAACAAATATTCCTATTCTCCACATCCTCTTCAACAATTGTTATTTTCCATTTTTGATAGTCACCATTCTAGTGGGTGTGAAGTGATATCTTATTGTGGTTTTGAATTGCATTTCCATATTGCCTAATGATATTGAGCATCTTTTTATGTGCTTTTTAGCCATTTCTATATCTTCTTTGGAGAAATGTCTATTTAAGTCTTTGCCCATTTTTTAAATTGATATATGCCTTCACATTATTGAGTTGTAGAATTTCTTTATAGATTCTGAGTATTAAACACTTATCAGATATATGGTTTCCATTTTTTTTCTCCCATTTTTAGGTTCTCATTTTAGTTCATGATAATTAAAAATCTTTGATGCATAAAAATTTTTAATTTTTTTTTTTTTTTTTTTAGGTAGCGGGACTGGAAATTGAACCCAGGACCTCATATGTGGGAAGCCAGCACTCAACCACTGAGCCACATTGGCTCCTCTGAGTTGGCTTTATCATTTGTTTTCTCATTTGTTTTGTTTTGTTTTGTTTTTAGGAGGCACTGGGAACCAAATATGGGACCTCCCATGTGGGAAGCAGGTGCTCAACTGCTTGAGCCACATCCACTCCCCAAAGGTTTTTAATTTTGATGAGGCCTCGTTTATCTATTTTTTTCTTTTGTTGCTTGTATTTTTCTTTCATGGCCTAAAACAACGTCCTGCATATACTTCCTTATGATTTCTTATAGGAGTTTTATAGATTTGTTTCTTATATTTAAGATCTTTGATCCATTTTGAATTGATTTTTGGCTATGGTATGAGGTAGGGTGTCCACCTTCATTCTTTTGCATATAGACACCTGTTTTCCAGCACCACTCACTGGAGAGACTATTCTTGCCCAATTGAGTGGCCTTTTCCCCTTTGTCAAAAATCAGTTGGCCATAGTAGTCTAGGAATGTAAATGTCAATTGAAAGAAAGCTAGAGAATAATGTACGGACTGAATAACGTAGTGAACTCAGAGACGGAGAAGAATTGTGGTTAATAGTACAAATACAACAATGTCCTTCTATGAACTAGAACAAATGTATGTAACTATTGTAAGGTGGTAAGAATGTGGAGAAGCATGGGGAAAATACAATTAATGTATTTTGTATGTAACCTGTGGACTATAGTTAACAGCAATACTGTAGTATTTTTGCAACAATGTCAAAGATATACTATGTTAATAATAGGGAGGAGATTATGGAAAACATAAGCCAAATGTATGCTATAGACCATAGTGTTAATAGACTGATGATATTATCTCATAATTTGTAACAAATGTTCCACAACAATGTACTGTGTTGGTGGAGGGGTGTTATATGGGAATTCCACACATGTGCATGATTGTTTTGTAAGTTCACAACCTCTCTAATAAAAATATATTTTTTTAAAAAGGGAAAAAAATCAGTTGACCATGGATGTGAGGGTTGATATCTGAATTCACAATTCAATTTCACTAGTTTATGTCTGTTCTTGGGCCAGTTCCTGCTCTTTTGTTGATTGTGGCTTTGTAACAAGTTTTAAAATCTGGATTTGTTATAAGCTTCCCATTTAAATTTGGTGATTGACTTTTCCATTACTGAAAAGAAGGCTATTGGAATTCTGATTGGGATTGCATTGAATCTGTAAATTACTTTGGGTACAATTACCATCTTAATTTTAGTCTTCCATTGCATGAACATGGAATGCCTTTCCATTTATTTCTTTTTTCTTTTAACAATATTCTGTATGTTTCTATGTACAAGTCCTTTATATACTTTGTTAGATTTGTTCCAAGATATTTGATCCTTTTGGTTGCTAATGTAAATGGAATTTGTTTCTTGATTTCATCTTCAGATTATTCATTATTAGTGTATAGAAGCACTATTGATTTTTGCATATTGTCTTATACCCTGTCACTTTGCTGAATTAAATTATTATCTCTGGAAGATTATTGTGGATTTTTCAATATATTCTATATATAAAATCATGCCATCTGCAAATAGGGCAAGTATATCTTCTTCCTTTCCAATTTGCATTACTTTTGCTTTCTTTTTCTTGTCTAATTGCTCTGGCTAGAACTTCCACTACAATGTTGGATAACAGTGGGGAGAGTGGCCATGCTTGTCTTTTCCCAATCTTGAGGGAAACCTTTCAGTCTCTCACCACTGAATATGATGGTAGTGGTGGGATTTTCATATATGCCCATAAATGTCCATCATCATTTGAGGAAGTTTCCTTCTATTTCTAGTTTTCTAAGTGTTTTGTTTTGTTTTGTTTACAAAAAGAAGGGCTAGATTTTGTCAAATGTATTTTTTTCTGCATCAGTTGAGATGATCATGTGGTTTATTTCTTTTGTTCCATTAATGTGGTATATTACATTAATTGATTTTCTTATGTTGAACCAATCTTGCATACTGGGGGAAAATCCTACTTGATCATAGTATAGAATTTTTTTAATGTACTGTTGTATTTGGTTTGCTAGTATTTCTTTGAGGATATTTTGCATAAATATCCATAAGAGATATTGGTCTGTAATTTTCTTTGCTGCATCCCATTAGTTTTGGTATGTTGTGTTTTCATTTTCATTCACCTCAAGACATTTCCTAATTTCCTTTTTGATTTCTTCTTTGGCCCATTTGTTGTTTAAGAGTACATTGTTTACTTTCCACATATGTAAGAATTTTCCAGTTCTTCCTCTGCTTTTGATTTCTTTTTTTTCCCTGCTTTTGATTTCTAACTTCATTCCATTGTTGTCAGAGAAAATATATTGTATGATCTCAACATTTTTTAATGTATTGAGGCTTGTTTTGTGATCTAAAATATAGTCTATCCTGGAGAATAATGCATGTGCACTAGAGAAGAATGTATATTCTGTTGCTGTTGCTTGAAATTTTCTATATATCTCTGTTAATTGTGGTTGGTTTATAGTATCATTCAAGTCTTCTCTTTCCTTATTGATCATCTATTTAGATGTTCTATTCATTCTTGAAAGTGGTGTATTGAAGTCTCCTACTATTAATGTGGAATTTTTAAATTCTCCTTCTAATTTGTCACTATTTGCTCCATATATTTTCGCACTCTGCCGGTAGGTGCAGTAAGTCCTTGTGAACACTGCTGTTGTTTGAGACCTGATGTCAGATTCATTTTTATCTACCCAAGTGGGAGTACAATAAAAATGTTCTAGAAAAAAAAGTGTTTGTTTCTTCTCATAAGAGTCATAGCAGACAAAGTAGCTGGGTGAGAGCTGAAAGAGTCATTAAAAAATCTTGAAGAAAGAAATAGATTAAGTAACAAACATGTGCTGTGAATAACATTTCTGTAACTCACACTATACAATGCGTACTCTGGGGAACACATATGACCCTACATATGGTGTAAGATGATGTAATGAAATAATACGACACAAAATCAATCAACTCATAATTACTCAACTCTAAATATGTACAACATGTCATACTTGGTGCTATGGTGAATATTCAATTTCTCTATATGCAAGGAACTAATCAACTACTTGGAAAGATTCTGCACATATTAACAAAAAGATGACTAGAAATTCCATGATGACTGGAAATTTGTTAAACTTACATGGAGACAGTCATTCCTGTCTTACTGACTTTTGCGGGAAGGGAGTGAAAATTAAATGAAATGCAGAACAGTGAAAAGCTCCAGACAAACTAGAGTTTGATTCTCTGTTCTGTTGCTGAGATAATCTTAGGCAGTTAACTTACCTTTTATTATTTCTCAATTTCCTCATCTGTAAAAAGGAAAAATAGCAGCAGTTTCACATGATTATTGAAAGGATTAAACAATAAGATTTATATAAAAGTGTTTAATACAACATAGTGCCTGGCATATAGTAAATACTCAATATATATTAACTAATACATTATATGCATTTAAAATGCCCAGCAAAGGGCTTGGCTCCTATAGATGCTTAAAAAAATGTTATTTTTCATTCTTATTTACATAAATGTCAAAGAAAGAGAAATCACTAACAAGAAATAACATCAATAACTAATTTGTCATTAGAAATAGATGAACAAAAGGGGGAATGATAGAATAGGGCTCTAGTTTAATCTGATCTGAGCTACAAACAAAAATACCCAAAGCCAAAGAGCACTAGAGCAGTGGTCCTCAAAAGGTGCGAAATGGCAGTTTCATTTGAGGTCTTCATTGCTGCAGACCTACAGAATAACTCTTATCACCTCCACTGCTACCTACCACCAGGTCCAGGTCATATCCTTTTGTATCTGGAGCTCTGAAGCAACCTTCTGACTGGTTCCTCAGCCTCGACCCTTGCCCCATTGCACTCTACTCCCATATAGCCAAAGTGATTCTTTTCAAATGTTAAGTCAGATCATCTCACTCTGCTTATATCCTTACTGTGGCTCCCAATCCTTATAATAACCTATGAGGCACTCATGATCAGCAAACTCACTCTACTACATCCTTTATTTTTTTATTCCTGACTTCACTTCCTTTCACTCTCTCCTAGCTCATTCCGCTCCGGCCACCCTGGCCTATTTGTTGTTTAAACACACTCAGTAGCTTCTTGCCCAAGGCCTCTGCACTGGCTATTTCCTCTACACAGATCTCTTGTCCCCAGGATAGCCTTACGGCTAATTTTCTCACTGTCTTTCAAGTCCTTGCACAAAGCTCAACTTAATGATGCTTATCTTATTTAAAACGGCAACCCAACTTCCTTTCCCCCAGAACTATCAATTTCCCTTATCCTGCTCTGTGTTTTATTTTTTCCATAGCATCAACTACCTATTTAATTTACTTATTTCTTAGACTATTGCTCGTTTTTTGTTTTCCCCAGTAGAATGTAATCTCCTACATTCATAAGGACTTGTAACTGTTTGGTTCAATTTTGTTCATAGAACTAAAAGAGCTTCTGGCAAATGGTAAATACTCAATAATTATTTGCTGGATAATTATTATTTAATAACTAATCTAATCATCTAATATAGACAGGTGAGGGCTTGATGTACCACAAGTTTCACATGGCAGAGCCACAGTTCTTTGGTTTCACTGACTGAGTGTCATTGCAAGACAGAACCAGTCCTTGGTAGGCCTGTCAAGAACACTTTGAAGTATCAGTAGGCATGTAAAGAAAGATTGGAGAAGGGATCTCACTGACCTTCTCTATGGTGACTTCCCATGAAACCATTTGGGGATATAGTAGTTGTATCCTAATGGTCACACTAAGGCTGTGAATTGGATTATTAGGTAGATGATGTAAATCAAGACATCTAGCAAGTTTTAAAATAATAAATGCATTGACCTGACAGGTGATGTGAAGGATTATTAATCTCTAGACATGACCTTTCCAGAAATTTAGGGGCAAATGCATAGAGAAAGCATTTTCTGTGCCCCACAAAAAGCACGGTTCAAAAGGTCAGCATATCCATCATCGTTATGAGAGTCAATAAACATCTTTAGAGAGAGACCCAAGGAATGGCTCTGGCCCTGTGTTGCCTGCCTTGGCCCTGATACTAGAGGAATTTATCTCCTTTTATACTTTCCCCCATCCCTTCCGGTGTTGCATGGGCCCTACACCCTCTTCATATTGAAGCAGCACAAGTCCCCCTACTTCTTTCCCAGACACCTTATTTATCATTTTCAGCTTCTACCTAAAATGTGGAATATATATTTTCCTCTTACCAAGACAACTTCTTGTTTCCAACAATTTGTTTCAATGAGCAACAGGAGAGAATAGGTGTTTTTTCATATAACCAGATGTGAAAGCTGGTTTTTTTTTCAGTGTACTGAGTGACATGTTTTTCTCTCTTTTCTTGGCTTGTCTTGTCTATGTTTTTCCTTCTTTCAAATGTCTTATGATAGCACAAAATTTTGTGAGCAAAAAAAAAAAAATGTATAGAATTTGGTGATGCAATTTAATTGAAGGCAATCTCTTTCTAAAACTCTAAAGTATATTTTCATTTCAATCAAATAGAACACTGAATTCCATTGTCTTCTTCATTTTAGGGGGAAATCTTTTTGTTTAATTATAGGAAAGTTCTACATTTTCTTTACTATACTCTGTAATAAGTGCTACATGAATGTAAATTGGAGATAGCTGCTTTCTTAATAGTAAAAATCATGTCTAAAAGAAAGAAAGCTTAAATGAAAGTTGTCACCCATCCTTTTCAGCAGAAGTCATCTTTATAAGGATCTAGAAGGTCTCAAAACCACCTCAAAAATTTGTTTTAACTGGGTGGGATTTAAATAATAAATAAATCCTATTTTCAAAAACATCGGGAAAGATTGTCTAACAATCTAAAGGACCATCAGGCTATGGACTGAGAACCAAAGAGAAGGAAGAGTCAAAAAGAGGTTAAATAAAAATGGTGCCTCTTTTAGCAGCCATCCTAATGGGTGCGAAATGGTATCTCATTGAGGTATTTTTGTTGTTGTTTTTGTGGGTTTTTTTTTTGAGGTACCAGGCAGTGGATTGAACCCAGCACCTCACTTGTGGAAAGTCGGCATTCAACCATCCAGCCACATTGGCTCCCCTAACTTGGTTCTTCCATTTGTTTGCTTGTTGTTTGTTTTTGTTTTTAGGAAGCACCGGGGACTGAACCTGGGATCTCCCATGTGGGAAGCAGGCACTCAACAGTTCGAGCCACATCTGCTCCCCGGTGCCTCTTTTAGAGTGCATAGAATGGCCCGTGTGACATGTTCACATCTTGTCTATAAAATGGCCACCACTTATGAAATGGCTGTCACATGGGAAAGACGCACAGCCTTCCCTGGTGTTAGGGAACCAGCATAACCACATAACTCCTGCTCTGACTAAATGTTTTGATCCCTATTGTTTTATCACTCAGCCCTGAGATGTAGATAGACATACCAAGAGGAATAAGCTTTCAACAGCTTAAAAAATAAGTTTCTGTATCTTACCTTGTTGAAGGAAACATACAACAGCAATCTTCTAAGACCCACAGTGTTTAGAACCACAGAATCTTGAATTTATTCAGATACTGTGTACTTTATAATTTTGTTTTTTTCTTAATGTCTAACAACCTATGAAATGAATGGCATAACAGGTCTTCTTTCACAGCCTCTAGAGTTGAAGAACATGGATCATTTCTTTGAGATTTGGTCTGAGGAAATTTCTTTTAATAAGAGGTGAAGTAAGTGATGTTTTTCATTTTAGTTTGTGAATAATTCAGTTTATTTACTTTTGATGGGCACTGTCAGAACTTCACAGAACAACTTTACTTAGTTCACATTTTATTGCCATACAGGGTTTTGCACACTTCATTTCAGACCTGGGATTGAAGGAAATGAAAAACAGGTCTTTTAACTCATTCTCTCATCTCCCAGAATGTGGCATGTGATCCCAAGATTAACAAATAATAGCTAAAATATGCCTCTGTTACCAAAAATAGTACTACCAGATGGCTGGCACCAGGAAGAACGTATCAAGGAATCATTCTCATTTTTTGTGGTTAATCTTGTTTTTGTTTGTTTGTTTTTTTTAAAAAAAAGCCTTACAATAACGATGAGATGCATCTTAGTGAAAGAGGTTGAGATTGAATGATTTTATTTTCCCTGCTTGATCTAAGAATACTCTTTAACTTAGATGGGCCTCTGATCTAAACCATCTTCTGCCCCATTCGCTTTGTTACTATGGGCACCAGAGCCAGAAACTAGACTCCAGTACATTCTTTATTTCCAGTAATAACTATTTTCTCTAAAAGGAAAAAGTATGGATTGTATTACAGACTATAGTAATCAATGGCAGAGTCCACATAACATCCAAAATCCTCAATGGGATAGTAAACAAAGTCTATCTGACTTGATGTAACTGGCTTTCATAACGCAGAGTTATTCATTTCTCCCTGTTAGTAGTAACAACCAAGAAACAAAGTTACTGAATTACTAAGTCCCCCTGTGAAACAAATTTGACCTTAGTTAAAGAAAACTAAAGGTTCCTTTGCAGGTATATGAATGGACTGTGTCAGGCCCAGCGCAGCTTAAGGAAACTGCTGTTGTGGTATTTGGGAGCTATGAGCCCTAGAGCTGTTGCTATGCTACGCTCAGGTCCATAAAACTCACACCATTTTCCCACCTGCTTCAGTCCATCCCTCTATACTTTTAAGTAACTGTCATTTCGTGTAAGGAAACAATTCCCAAAGGCCTTGTTTTCTGGAAGAGGTATTTTAACTCTGCTCACTCTATAAGCCTGATCTGGCTGTCTGGACTTCCATTCCTAGAACTCTTTCTGCCTACATGATCCTCCGTCTTGGCAATGCTGCCTTGCTTTGCAGTTTTTATGATCACCTTACCCATTGAGTTTGAGAGCCTGTCAGTCCAGAGACCAGACCTGGGACCTATATGGTTGCTTTCTCTTCCCCCCACCTCTACCCTTGCCACAGTGCCCTACACTGTGTACATGTTGAGTCCGTTCCATGAAATAAATCACTTTATTGAGTAGAACTATCTTTCTTTATAGGGAAAAATGTTCTCTTACAGTATAAGTTTACATTCTCTATTCTTACATTTTTTAAGTGTTTATTCTAGCCCATTAGGCAAAATGTTCAAAAAAGTGTCCAATGATAATAAACATTTCTTCCAAGCAGCAATTAAAAACCAAATATGAATTAAACCAATAAATACCAAATCAATCCAATAAAAGTGAGCAAAATATATAAACAGAAACTTCACAATGAAAGGTATATGAATTAACAATAAGTGTGGAAAAATTTCTCAGCATAATTTGTCATCAGGGATATGCTAATTAAAACCACAAGATATCATCTCATATTCACTAGGATTTAAAAAAATGAATGAATAAATGAATGGACAATACTATCTTACTAATGGATTGTGGAAGATATAATAGTGAGACTTCGGAAATTATTGTTTCAGAATTATGTTAATTTATTTTCCTTTTATAAGAGAATATATCCCTTACATTTAAAAGGATTGAAGAAATGTTTGGTAAGTACAAACTAAGTTTTAAAACCTTTTTCTGCCTCAAATCGATACAAAGATAGTAATTAAGAAAAAATAATTATATTTTATTGAAACACCTGTGGTAACTGTCGTTTCGTATAAGGAAACAATTTGTTAATTGAGCTCACACTACAAAATCTTTGTCTTCTTGGCCTAATGGGTTGGTGCCAAGCTTAGCGATTTGAAGCCATGGAGAGACACGTGCCGTGGCTGGATAATCAGATTCACACGTAGGCTCTGCTGGTCTGGAAGGTGCGCATTTCATTTTCCTACCCCACACATTATTCAGCTGGTGAAGCCTTTCTATGCCTGTGGAGGAATGTCAAGTGGAAAATGTCAATGCAAGCAAGAATAACAGAGAATGTAATCCTACCCCACAAACAAGCAAGTGTTCTGCCACCGGAACAAGTACATTTTCTGAATATGAGGAGAAGCAAGGGAGCATGAATGTCCTGCATTTCCTATAAGTCCTTACCAGAGTCATTAAAGCTCACCTTTCTCTGCAAGGATGCAGACAATCTTCTGTTCAGCTGCCCTATGTCCTCTGCTAGCCAGAGACGGAAAAGATCCGATGATAACCAACCTGCTATAGCCCAGGGCAGGTGCCCCATGTTGCTAATGCCTCTCAGGCTTGAATAAATGAGTTAACACAGAGAAATTACATTCTCCTTGTCAATACTGTGATCTTACTCTTATGTCTCACATACATATAAGCCTTTAAAATGACAGCTCTGAGAAAAGCTCCACCCTTTCACAGACACCCCAACGTCTTCCCACTCTGTACTCCTACACACTGGCCAGCATTTTCTTTTACCTTAGGAACCAAAAGGATCAATGATACAGAGTCCTGGGGTTATCTTTTGTAGCAGTCCTTTATTTTATGAAGAAGTCATTAAAATTCATAGATGCAATTTTGTAGCTCCAGAGATCTTGGCATTTTGTTGGTATTATTATGCCTAGCAAATGTATCAAATAAAAGTTCTGATTTAGTATAAAATTTCTATTAAAATCAGCTTGTAGGTCATTAATAATACATTCTCTGTTATTCTTGCTTGCATTGTCATTTTCCACATGACATTCCTCTATAGGCATAGAAAGGCTTCATCAGCTGAATAATGTGCCCTGATCCTTGGGCAAAACATTATGTCATGTCATATCACATAATATGAATTAACATCACTTGAGTATGTTCTGCATGCTAGATACTGTGCCAGCTGCTTTCACATATCATTTCATTTAATTCTCCCAACAGTCCTGGTAATTACATATTACTCCAATTCTTGGCAATGAAAAATGGAAGCTCAGAAAAGTAACACAATTAGTAAGTAATAGGTAGTAATCTGAATTCAAATTGAGGTCTTCTGAACCCAAGTCCAGAAGCTTTTTAACTATATGAAGATACCTCTCACTTTTTTATTTACCTCCCCAAGCTCATAAATTTCAGAGTTAAGAGCTATTTATGAAAGGACCAGGCTCTCTATAGAAAAAAATATATATTTGCCCCATCAGATTTAAGTCCCCATATACCCTTTTGCCTGGGAACCAAAGTTAAATTGAAGTGTATTAAATTTGTATGCTAAAAATATAAAGACAGTGTTGACCTGCCATATATTTTTTTAAAGAGTTAAATTGCTAACCTACTCTCACTATAAAACTAGTAGGAATGTTCTTACTTATTTCATGCCCTTGTTTTTATCCCATTTCCCATGACTCTTATAGAGGACAGGAGAAAAAATGTCTGCTTGTGTCCTGCACAAATATCCAGCTCATCTGCCAACTCCAAGATCCACTAAGACAGATATCGGGAGGTTGCTAACAGAAGCCAAAGGGAAGGAATAGAATAGTGCTTCCCTTGCTATTACCAGTAGCAAGCCCCAATCATGCTGCCTCTGAATAGCAAGGTTTACTCATTAAATCATTTTTTTCATATCTCAGCTTTTAATCTTTCACTAATAAGAGCACTGAACTAAGTTCACTGAGATTTATTGCCTTGTCCAATAAGTCAACAGTTTGTGTGGTGTTACTGCCATCCAGCACAGTCTGTTTCCAAAGATAAAGATTATAAAAAAATTATGCTCTTGCATTTAGCAAAAGGAAATTGAATTCCCTCCTCATATCCAAACAAAATCACTGCTATATAATTTAATAAAGTAATATTACTGTTAATTATTTTGTTATGATAACCCATTGCCTAAGTATCATGTTTTTGGGGTTATTTTATTGAAACCTATCAGTGTGCCTTACTTACAGACTGAGATTTTCAATATTCTTGCCACCACCATCTCCCCTGAAAGCCAATCTTAAGGTAGCAACATTAGATCCGTGGGAAAGAGCGTGCTGGTGCCAAGTGTTCAATACTTCTGCAAATGAAAACCAAACAGAGAAAGTCAGCTTGAATGAACAAAATGAAACTTTTGGAGAATGTTTATAATTGTTCTTTCTCTAATTATAAGACACAGTGCAACACAGGGATTTTATTTAGATCAGTGGTTCTCAAACTTTGAAATGCTTCATAATTCCTTGGGGAGCTTGTTTAAAATTCAGATACCTCTTCCTTACCCTTGGAGGTTCTGATTCAGTAGGTTTGGGCAGAGCCTATAGTCTCACTCCCTGTTTCTAGGATAATCCCCATTCCCTGATGTACTTTTTTCACAGCACTTATGATCTTCTAAGATTTAGATAAGTAAATTATTTAATTTGAATTTTGTCTCCTTGTCAGTCTCCCCCCCACCACCCATATTTTTGTTCACTGGAATGGTGTCTGGCACATGGTATTGTTTGATCAATATTTATGGGATGCAGGAAGAAGGCAGATAGGGTGATTAGTTGTATTATCTACTCAAAGTCCTTTTAGTCTGGTGTTAGAACCAGGTGGCAACCTCAAGATTGAAATGTCCATTTAAATTAATAATAAACTGTATGCAGGCCTGGCACAGGTGATTGATGATTCTTCTGAAGATTTACACACACACAGTCCACTCACCTCACTCTTCTTTGCCAACTTCTCTGCTTCTCTTTATTTCTCAACAACATGATGTTAAGGTTCAGGAAAACCATGAAAGGTGATGATGGAAATACTGTCAAAGACTGAGACAGGAATTAAGTTGTCCCTTCTCTTTTAAACATGAAGGAAGGAAGGAAGTGTGAAAGAAGTAAATAAGAGATAGATATAGGAAGTAATTATCTAGATCAATCCTGGAGGTAATTGAGTGGAACTTGCCCAGTATATGCCTAGTTCCAAATACTAATCAACTTTCACATAAGAGGCCTTAATAAAATTACAGAGCATACCATTTTGGATCCACAAAAAGCCAAATTTGAATCATCTTGGAGCTCTTCTTTCCAAAGAGTTTGATAGGCAAATCTGTCTTATATTTAAAAGAGATAATTGTGAGAAACTTGGGAATACTGAAACATTGATGAGCTGGGAACTTGGCTCAAGCCCATATGAGATTCATGATCTTAAACATGCTCTACCATACTAATTAAAGGGAGTCAGAAAAAAAGCAAAATGGGACTAAAGTGGAAAACTCATAAGCTACACTTCAAGCTATACCATTTAATCATTTAAATGTCTTTTTTAAAAAGGAGATCTAATAATGTAATAAGTATGAAAATAGTATACATTACAGTGTTATTGTTTCCTCTAGGCATTATATTGCTTATGGAATAGATGGGTTCTACTGACCTTGATCATAGAATAAGTTTCTGTAAAGAAAGCCTGTTTTCTGCATTGAGTTACATTAAAATTGGAGAAGTATTCTTATAGAAAAATAATAGTAAAATGATGTGACCAGCACTTTCTTTCAAAATAAATAAAACCCAAGAAGTTCTCACAACTGCCATTCTCTTATCCTGTACACCATTATGCTACAGTTAAGACGTGGGGAGATTTTTCTGATGTGTTTGCATCATATATTGTACAAATAAAAATTAATTTCGGGCAAAAAAAAATTTTTAAGCATTCTCTGAATTGTTAGTCGCACCATTCATTCATTCAGTAAATACTTTTTTAAATTTCTTTTTTATTTGAGAATTTGTAAGTTAAAATAATCATGTGTACCATACAAGATTCCCATACATCATCCCACCACCACCACCACCACCTTACATTGTTGTGACACATTTGTTACAAGTGATGAAAGAACATCAGCATAATATTACTGCTATCTATAATGACTAATAGGACCAAGCACTGGAGGGAATGAAACAAATCAAGTCACTGACAGTCTCTATATAGCAAATATACCATAGAATGTCAAATAAACAATATCTCTTAAATACAAAATATAAACTCAGCATTATTCTAGGACTGTGGGGTTGGTGGGATGGGTATGGAGCAGTTAAAGATGATTTAGTCCTTAGGTTATGAAATCAGTAAACAGCAACATCATATTGCATTTTTCTATGAGGCACTGATTTGCATCTTGAAAAGTTCCATTGAGCGCCCAACAAAATTAATAAGAAGCAAATAGCATAACATAAGAAGACAGACTTAAGGTGAAATATACTTGCCACATCAATAAACAAATGGGATCGATGTTACCTATTATAAGAGAAAGATTTTCCCAGAGAGATAGAGAGTATAATCCAACCAAACGTTGCATATGAGACTTCGAAAGCAAAAAGATTTGGAGACACTTCAGAAATTTAAAAAATATGGTTCTTGAAGCTTCAACTAATGCTAATAATAATATGGTAAGAAGATAAATTCAAGAAACTCTCCCATAACAAAACTAGTGGAAAATGAAAGGGTTCAATGAATGTCTAGTCCATTGAATTGAAAGCAAACACACAAAGGAATATTACCGTGAAATTTTAGAACATCAGGAATAAAAAAAAGATACAAAAAGCTTCCAGAGAAGAAAATAAGGTCAGATACAAAGGAACACAAATCAGAATGACAGCAGAGTCTCAGTGGCAACATAGGCTACTAGAAGATGGAGAAATGCCTTTAAAATTCCAAGGGAAAATAATTTCAAATTCAAGTTCTAGAATCAAATGTAAGAGGATAAAACAATTTGAGGTCTCATAAAATCTATCTCCTACACACTTTTTCTTAGGAAGCTATTAGAGTATGTAAGACAGTCGAATGATGGTTTAAACTAAAAAGATGAAAACAATGTCTTCAGGGAATAGTAGCTACAACTGAAAAGAGAACTAAATTTGTCCTAGGATTACCCCTGTGCAGTAAGCCTAGAAAGAAACCAGTATAAATCCAAGAAGAATGGAAGGCCCCAGAAGGGGGGCCTTTAGGAATTGATAAAATAAAAGATATGATAAAGCATATAAACATAATTAAGGATATATGGAAAACAATAAGAGTATCATCAACAGTGATAATGGCTAGAACTAACTCTTATGGATGCAAGGAAAATTATGAAACTAAAAAAGGTATTTATGCAAGGAGGAAATTATTAACTTTAGGGGAAAAACCATATAAAGAAGGAAAAAGAATCTGAGCCCACTATTTTTATCTACAATTGCTATGATTTATATGGCAGTAATCACACTTTCTATGCTCCCCATTACTTAAAATACCTAAAATAGCAGGGTGTGTTTGCTAATTTCTAAATTGTAAATATTCCCACCGTGGTTGATCTCAAGCTACCAACATAACATCACTGAAGGTGGAGTTGGGAAGAGATGCACAGTACAACACAATAGAACACCATTATATAATATTGCCAACATACAGATATAATAGAAATACTAAAATAATTAAGAAGTGATCAATTTTGAGTGTTTACTAACTTTATTTTAATATAATTTAATTGTAGGTTTATATAATTTCATTTTTAATAATAGCTGTATTTAAACAACAAGCTTGCAAAATTCCTGGATATTTATAACAATCTTCACTCACAAACCTGTATGAACCAGCTTTTAGGTACAACTGACAGCTGATATTAACATGCCCATCAGACTCTTTCAGAGTGGGATGCATGTTGGATGGATGGATGGATGGATGGATGGATGGATGGATGGATGGATGGGTGGATCAAAATGTAACTAACAGAAGAGGCAATTCTTGGTATATGGACTCCCTCTTTTGTGATTACACTTTGAAACTTGAAGGTAGTACACACACAATGACAGGCATTCTGTGTAGCAGCTATTGGAATCTACACATACTGTTGTGTTTTCTTTTATGAAAACATAATTGATTGCTCTCTGATAGTTTTGGCCACATCCATATAAAAATTGGAAAGTTTCATCAAGTAGTGCCATCTTCATATCTAAAGTAGCAATAAATCATTGCCCAGAGTAGATAATTACCAGAATAATCTGTGCTACGGAATTAAGTTTTTCAAGTAAATTACAAGTTTGTGAGGGTAGAGATTGTGTCTGGCTTGCTTTTCTAATCTCCATTGTACCAATTCAGTGTCTTAAATTGAGGTTGAAATTTATCACTCAGTATTGCAATGATCTATTTACATGTTTGTTTTTTCTAATGGACTGTCAGTTCTTCTGAAGGTGAAGTTTTCAAACTGTCAATCTATATGCCCAGTATATAGCCAATGTCTTGTTCATCGCCTCTCACTAAGGATTAGTTAAGTTAGATTGAAAACCTGTTCAATAAATATTTATTGAATTAAATTTACTGGATTAAAACATATCTTAATTTGATGTCACATTGGTATAATCTAATATCTCACCTCACTTTTTGCACCAAGATTTCTATCTTGAGATGTGAAAGATCAAGGTAAATCAATTGTTTGTTCACTCCTAATCCTCAGTTGTCAAGGTGAATTGTATACTGAGGAAGTTTTAAAACATGACGGCAAATTCTTCGATACCTCTTCAAGTGAGAGATGAGGTCCCTGTCTCCTTTCTTGGAGTCTGGGTGAGCTTGTGACTGTGTGAGTTCTGAGGCTAGGCCATAAAAGACCATGCATCTTCCACCTTCACTGGAACACTCTCTCTTGGAATCATGGACCACTGTGGACTACCATGTTAAGAGGAAGCCCAAGCCATAGGCAGAGGTCACAAGTAGAATTTCTGGTCAACGGTTTTGGGTATATATAAACTTGAGACATACCTGTACAAGTGCCAGGCATGTGAATAAAGAAGTCTCCAGATGTTCCCAGCCCTCAGCCATTCAAGTCATCACTTGCTGTTCCACTCCTTAGCAGCTGAGGCCCCAGCCATTGTAAACTAGAAAAAAAGAGTCCCTGCAGTGCTCTGTCAAAATTTCTGGCCCCCAGCTTCTATGAGTGTGATGGTTAATTTCCTTTGTCAACTTGGCTAAGTTAATGGTGTCCAGTTGTTTGGTCAAACAAGCACTGGTCTGATTGTTACTGTAAGGGTATTTCATAGAGGGATTCAGATCATTAATTTGTTGATTGCATCTACAATCAACAAAGGAGATCACTTTCAGCAATGAGCAGAGTCTCCTCATCCAATCAGTTGGGGGTCTTAAGAGAGAACTGAGGAATTCAGCAGTTAAAAAGAATTCCTATCTCTACTTCAGCCAGCCTGCTTCTCCTGAGGAATTCAACTTCAGAGTCTCCAACTTGCAGCTTCTTCTGGGGATTCAATTTCACCTTCATAGAGTTTCCAACCTGCCCTATGGAATCAGAGTTGCCACTCCCCACAGTCACATGAGCCAATTCCTACAAAAAATCTATTAATATTCAATATGTGTGTATGTGTGTATCTTGTTGATTCTGTTTCTCTGGAGAACCCTGACTCATACAGTGAGCATAATAAAATGGTTGTGTTTTATACCACTAAATTAAAAGTTAGCCTTGAATGGCTGAGGGCTGGTTTATTATACAGCAATAGATAACTGGAACATTTAACATGAACCAAAAGGGAAATTCACAGGAAGAAAGAGAGAGAAAGAGAGCGAGAGAGGGAGGGAGGAAGGAGGGAGGGAAGGGAGGAAGGAAGGAAGGAAGGAAGGAAGGAAGGAAGGAAGGAAGGAAGGAAGGAAGGAAGGAAGGAAGGAAGGAAGGAAGGAAGGAAGAAAGGGGCACACTATTTGAGGGAAATGCATGAAAAGACATTGTTGCCAGGAAACTAGGCTCAGGTGTTTATTTTGTGGGTATAGATAGATAGATAGATAGATAGATAGATAGATAGATAGATAGATACATAGATAAATAGATAGATACTATGTTTTCACTTTTTAGTAGCAGTAAATGTAGTCATCTTCTTCCTAATCCTCTGCCTCTATTTTGTTGTCTGATCTCCAAAGCTATGCCAGGCACCTTGAAAATATAGACTCCAAAGAAATTTCTCTGATTAACTGTATGTGAGATATAACTATATGTGGGAAAATTTTTTCAAATATGAGGGAAGGAAAAATTTCTCCTTCTGGAGTTAGGAATGAAAAAAGTACAAGTTTGAAAGAGCCCTTTTTCCAAACTGACTCTTTAACCTTATTTTGAAAAATGATAGAAGTTTGGAAGAATAAGAAAAGCTGTATTTTTAAACTAGGTAAAAAAGAAATATGCTTTATTAGTTCATCTTACCAATTTATGCACAAAATCTTATGAGGCTAGAAGGGGTCCCAGATATGTAATAGTACTTGCTATTGTCTCTTTGACCTGACATGTCTTCACACTATAAATGAAGTGACAAAATATTTAAGGCTTTGCTACATGCTATATTTCTTATCAATATCGTTCAAACTAAATAAAGCAAAATACCATCAATTACAAAACTATCAGCCAGTATAATATTCATGACAGTGAAGTAAGTGGATTCAGACAAATGGAAGTTAAAAAAATAATAAAATAGTAGGTTTTAATATAAAGTAATAGATTTAATTTTAAATTGTTTCTGCATTTCCAAGGCATTGTTTGGCATAGATCCTTGTAATGAATAACAGCTATAACTAAATAATAATAATGATCATCACTTATTTAAAACTTGAATCAATCCTATGAGTTATGTACTTTTTTCTCCATTATACAAATAAGGAAATAAGTACACCCAAGAATACGTTACTGATAAATAGGAGCCAGAATTAAAACAGAAGATGGTGTATTCTCAAAGCCTGTATGCCAGGCTGACTTTCTAAATAACACTTAATAATTTAAAACATACCTACACATGTGTTATTTAACCTTATTTAATCCCCAAAGTAATCTTATAAGCCTGGCTTTTCTATTTTATAGATAAAGACTCTTCAGCTCAGGGAAGCTGAGCAAATTTCCCCAAGTCAAACCAAAGCTATGAAATGCTTTTGTACACTGCAACTTCTCAATAAATAATTCTTGAAATGTATTCTTCTCTGAGAAAGAAGAATTAGGTCACTTGGTAATATGGTGTCTCATGAAGGGCTGCCTTGGTTTTGTGGGGAGCCTTTATAAGGAAAACGATATAAAATTGCAAATACAAAATTGGGAACCAAAGTGAACGTTTGCTCAGAAGGAGAAAAGAAAGCACTACAAATTACAAATTTTAACAAGCTGAAAAATACCTCTAACACAGCAAAAATCCAGAAAATAACAAAAAGTATTTTATGAAATCATTCCCTAACAGCTCTGTAATAGCTTTTTCCCACAATTTTGGCTGTATATTTCCTTATCGCTTTCTCATACAGCAGTAATTTCTTAATATAATAGTTTATGGAGAGAATAAAAAGCTAACGCAGTCTTTCTTCTAACATGACTGATTGAAATCTGGTTTTTATTATTGATAGTTCAGAAGCACAAAGCACATGATCTCACACACAGGCCTTCTTGCTGTTTGTAAAACTACTAAGGGTTTATGGCCTGCAAACACAGAAATTCTGATTAATTCTATTTCACCAGTTCTTAACGGTATGGTGGGTTGGTAAGTGTACATGCTGAATTATCAAGTATATTCGTGACATGAGACAACTTCCATTTCACCTATGAATCAACCAGAACCAAATCCTTTGCTTAAAATTGCCTGCATCTGATGATTGAAATAATTTTCCACAAATCAGCTATTGAATCCACACATTTCCAAACCTTGTTTCTCCTCTACTACCTACACGCTAGCAGTGCTAGGTACTTGGAATTCATATTGCAATATACCCTACACCTTTATCTCACACATTGATACATATTATACAGAAACAACCAGCAATAATTAAACTGATTGTACACACCTTAAATACATGCCAAACTAAATCTACTCTGTGTCTCAAGATCCCCTAAAATGTTCACAGCCACTCCAAGATGCCATGAAGGAGAGTAAGTATGACAGAGAGAGAAAGTCAAAGGGGAATGAGACAGAGGTCTGTACAGATTGTAATTAAAACATTATACTCTTTCTAAGTGTATAAAACCACACATTCACTTGAAGACATTGCTCCAGGACCTTGGAAGGAGCTTATGCCAGTAAGGGGCTTTGAAGCTTAAGCTCATCAATTTCATGGTGAACCACCTCGGTCTCCATGAAAAGAATGATAGAAAAGAATTTTGCAGAAAGGTTTAAAAATCATTAGGATCTCAAAGGCTTCCATCACTTCTTTGACTTTGACTTTCTTTAACCAGTCAGGAGAGAATAAAATTTTAATTGTCTACAGATCTGCCCACAATGCATTTTCTTTGCCAATAAAATTCTTCTAAACTGTTGAATAAAATGACAAACTGGAGTGCTTTTGATATCCAAACAATTTAAGCAGCAAAACCACTTCATCTCAATCAATTAAAAATGTTCTGGGCTAACTTCATTTGCATGTTTATATTAATTCCCCATTTCACTAGTATTGTATGATCTAAAGGGCTGCATTTAATTATATCTCAAACCTTCATTTATCAACCACAACTGATGCTAATGGTAAATAGGCATTATCTATCTATTCAGCATATAGCACATCATAATTCACAAAGAGGAATAAGCTTCAAACTAGAAAGTCTTAAACAAACATAATGGCAAGGGAATGGAAACCCAGGATAAGTGGAAAGCACTTGGAAAGAAAGTTCTTAGTGGCTCTAAATAAACATAAGTCTCCAGACAGAGATTAATTACCTCCCAAAGTACTGAGAGAATTTGCACATCTGAACATTGTTCACATTTGTAACTTTTGCATGATTATGGAAAACAGAGGAAATTATAATCTATAAGTGGAAAAGTTCCCTATTCCACAAAAAGAAGATATAGATATATTTGAGAAACATGGGACGTGGAATCTTAGCGTCAATTTCTAGCAGAATGTTAAAATGGATTATTAGAATATAAAGTAGGAATTCCAAGTCACAAACTAAATTTAATTTCTGGCTACCAAACAAAATTCTACCTTATGAAGAAAGCAATCTACTCATTTTTAAGTTAAACTCAATGAAATTCAGCCACATTCTCAAGCCATTGAGGCTTATTATTTAGAGAGGGTTTAAGATCTTCTTTCGGGGGTTTTTCTCTTCACTTTCTCCTTAGGGTTGATTCTAAGGACCTTTAACATTGTGTTCCTTCCTATTTGGGAGAAGCTGATTAAATTCTGAATTATTTCTATCTGTCTCTGTGCTACGTGAGTCTCCTACTCCACAGGTACACCATTTCAGAAGGTTCTCCAGGACAAAACAAAACTGTCCCCTCAAATAGAAACCTACTTGGTCTACATGGAATGGCCCAGGCTGCCACTGGAGTCTAGGAAATCTCCCATCAACTTCAGCCTGAGAAGAGCCCAAAGTCCAGGGTCTCTTCTCAGAGAGGCCATATCAGTTGCTCACTTAATTGTTTCAAGCTAACCTACTGTTCCAGTCTGTATTTGTAAACAGTTCTCAGAACAAATTTATGCTGCTCCTATGAATTCTGAATCACCCTCTATTTGCAGATTTGAAAATGATAGGTCACAAACTTGGATGTGTCAAGATGAGAGAAAATACCCTCAGGTGAATAATCGGCTTCCATGAAGGCTCCCCTTAGGAGAAAGGACGCCAGAAGATGCAATTAATGCAGAACAATATGTTCTGCTTCTCTCGTAAGTAATTTTTTTGTTCCTCTAATTATTCTCAGGCTGGAGCCTGGTCTTCCACTGGAACTCTCATTCTTATAAAGATGACATTCCCCTCCCTGCCCCACTCACTGTTTTAATAATGTTCTCATCCAGAAACGTAATTGAAAATCAAGTGGAGAGTGCTATAGTAAAGTAGTAATTCTGTGTATGATAGCAGTTTACCCCGGGGTGGAGGCAGGGAAGCATGCAAGAAGGCTTCACATGTGCTTTCTATACAATATATATTTGTGAAGCAGATGGAGAAATGTGGGCAGAAGGACAGTATGCTAAAGAGGATTTATAGCTAAGGGGGAAAAGATGTCCAGGTTATGTGATAAAAGTGTCTAAGTCAATCCAGGGGAGGTCCCCGATAGTGGGCATGGCACTCTCCATTTGGACCTGAGTGGCTCAGCCATCTGATACATAAGAAGACAGGGTATTTGCTTATCGAATTTTTGCATGGCACAAAGCTGGGAGCAACAAACAGTGCCCTTAAGAGAAGGAACAGGAGACCTCATCTGACTGCCATGGTAAAGTTTAGACATGGTATAAGAAAACTCCAGATCATAATGAGCATGGGTAACTTCCTGTCCTTCACATATGACCAGGTTAACACAGGCCTATCCCAGTCTGCTTTGAGCCAGTAAAAAGGCTATTCTCATTCATTCTCTTCCAGATCTTGGGTACTTATTTGTGAGATGGTTTGTTGGTTTTGGGGATACAGCCTGTGTCTGAGGCACTGAACATTTCTTTCCATATTGTTATCTGGCCCTTGAAGTGCCTGAGCATGGTTCTTTGTATTAAATGAACCATACGTAAACCAAATGAGCTAATGAGAGTTTAATATTTGGTTTAGGGGAAAATCTGTATTGAATTACCTGAGAACTTTCTCAGTTCTTTATTTAACATTGCTTAAAAAGTAGGAGATAGAATACCAAGAGTCTTTTTGTATCTTTAAATAGTTAATGAATGTTTCAATTTATTGTCCAAGACAAGCTCAAAATATGGTATATGAGGGATGACTTCTAGAAGTAAAATAGCTCTTAATTTTGTCTTTATATAGATATGACACATGATCAATTCTATGAAACATTTAAGCAAATGAAATTCATTACATACCAAGTATCACTTTCTGATGGATGAATGAATGAATCAATGAATGAACAAATATAAGTAGCCTAAAAATACATCATTTATTGGATACAAAATATATTTCTATACCTAAGTTCAAATGACCTTATCTGTTTTCCTTTGAGATGTAAGGTTTATTATCTTGTTATTTGGATTTTGTCCATTAAAGTTTATTATTACACCATATATAATAGAAATTGTCACAGGATATAAATTACATTGATTCTTGCATCAGATCTATATAATACTAATAAATTTTCCCTTGTATATTGAGAATATACTAAAAACCATTGCCTTAGTTTGCCAGGGCTGTTATGACAAATACCACGAACTGATTATCTTAAACAATAGGAATTTATTGTGCCACTATTTTGGAGACCAGAAGTCAAACATCAAGGTATCATCAGGATCATTTCTCCAAAACCTGTTGTGTTCTGTCGGTGGCGCTATCTCTGCTTCCATCACATGGCAATCTGTCTTTTTCTACCTCCTCTGGTTTCCACTTTTAGAAATTTCCTTTGCTTATAAGGACTTATGCCTTATTGGATTAAGGCTTATCTTCATCCAATTGAGCCACCCTTTAACTAATATCATCTTCAAAATTCTCTTTACAAATGGGTTCATGCCCACATTACCAGGAGTTAGAACATGAATATATCTTTTTTTTTTTAAGATTTGTTTTTTATTTATTTATATATCCCCCACCCCCCTTGCTGCTTGTTCTTGTTGTGTTCATTGCTTTTGCGTTCTGTGTCCGCTTGTCTCCCCCTGCTGCGGCATCCCGCCGAGTCAGCTCACCACGCGGTGGCCTGCCCTTGCTCGCGGCGGCTTGCCCTGCCCGCAGTGGCTTGGCAGCTCATAGCGACTTGCCAGATTGAGGCAGCCTGCCTTCTCGAGGAGGCCCCGGGAACTGAACCCGGGGCCTCACATGTGGTAAACCAGGGCTCCACCAATTGAGCCACAGCTGGTTCCCTGAATATGTCTTTATGAGGGACTGGATAAAAAGTAAAATAAAAAAAAAATCTTAAAAAAAAATAGGCCTGTAGTTTAATAGGCTTCTCTAAAGATTACAATAGCATAGTTCAGTCTATCTTCAGGTCCTGGTACCATTCCTTCTGGGGCCAGTTATATTGGTGATTTCTGATGATTATACTGTGACAGAAAGCAGAGATGCTAATGGATGCATATTATCATCTGAAGAGATTCCTTGTGGGTAATGGGGAATTGTGGAATATTTGTGTGTATACAGAAAGAGAGTGAGAGAAAAAAGCAAGAGACCAAAAAAGAGAGAGAGAGAGAGAGTAGGGGAAAGCAATGATTGTTAAAAGACATCTGTATGTATTTATATCACTGGAATAGATCTCACTGTGTAACACCCACTGTACTGGAAGAAGGGAGCAAGAGGTCTAGCAAAGGGAAGCTCCTTAAAATACTCTAGAAAGCAGAATTAACTCTTGAGGAAAATATGTAATTTAGCTGAATTTTCAGCCTGAGGATTTGGGTGCAAGAAGGAAAGAAGACCTTACTCTTAACCATGTGACAGAGCAAGTTAGAGAGAAGGGTGGGCCAAATGGCTTTGACTAGAGTTTACCAGCAGAAAAAATCATCAAAGCCTCCACATTGTTCAAGGAAAGCTAATTGTTTAAGGGAAGTCAGTTTTGGTGACCTACATTCTACACAAGGTCTGGTTCCAACGCAGTGGATAAGTGAAACCGGCAATCATTCTATAGTTTATCCCAGTGGTTGTGCTTTGAGTAATAGCTCCTGGCCATGTGGGTATGAACAGAAAAGAACTTTAGCAATGGATTCTAAGCAGAAGACACCAGTGAGACATAGACAGATATCTAGCTGTTCAACACCCATGTAACATTAGATGACAGCAGTGAGTAGCAATGACAGCAGTGGACTGATCAGCTTTTCTGGTTTTTTTTTTACTTGGCATTTGGAAATAGAACTAATCTCTCAGGGTTTTGGACAATTTGGTGGGGGTGGAGAAGGTATTAGAGAGTGATTTTGGACTTCCTATTAAGAAAAATGGTCTTTTCAAATGATTATTTGGATAAATGTAAGGGGTGTGACCATATTTATTTCCTGGGATTGTGAAGCAAGTAGTAACTATTGTATGTGACTCAGGTATAACATTGGAATCAAACAGGTAGAGCTGATCAACAACATAGTTAACCCTATACTTACCTGTTGACTTCTGATAAGCTTTGTACAAATTAAGGAAGAGGAGCCAGAAAGCATATTTATCCTGTATCTACACCAGGCAAAAAAGGTAGTGCTTAAAGGATCTTCAATATGAATCTTGGCATCCTGTTTTAAGGATCAAAGTAGTTAGACATAGTTGAATGTTTAATGAAGTACATTGGAGAAGCCTTTGATTTCTTTAATAACATCTGGTGGCTTATGTCCATCCAAAGTTCTTAATTAGTAATTATTAAAACCATAAACACATTGTGCACTTATCATGCCCCTCCTGCACGTTTTGTAAAATGGAAGGAAATATGCTTTCCTGATGTTCTCATTTTCGTCCATTCATTCTCTCTTTTATTCACTTACTCAACGAACATTTATTAAGTACTGAATATATGACAGTCATTTTCTGTGCATCATGGATGCAAAGATGTATGAAATACAGTCCCTAAGCCCTGGAGATGCCCAGTTATAGAGGAGGAGGAAGATATGCTAATGATGTTATGGGCTCATAGCAGAGGAAGTGTTAAACCTGGAGGAGGATGTCTTAGTTTGCCAGCCTGCTAAGACATATACCACAAACTGGTTTGGCTTAAACAACAAGCATTAATTGGCTCACAGTTTTGAGGTTAGAAGAAATCCAGTATCAAGATGTTAGCAAGAACATGCTTTCTCCTCATTGACTAGCATTCTGATGCTGCCTTACTACAATCCTTGGGGTTCCTTGACTTACATCTCTGCCTCTTGTCACATGGTAACCTTTCTCTCTCTCCTTGTGTCTGCCCTTCTGGTTTCCTCTGACTTCCAGCGTCTCCCTGTGGTCTTTTCCAGCTTCTGACTTCCTAATTTTTGTCATTGCAAGGCCTCTAGTTATATAGATTTTTAAAAACCCTCATTCAGTTGGGCCATACCTTAATGGAAAATAGCATCTTCAAGAGTTCCTATTCACACAATGAATTCACATCCACAGGAGTGATTAATATTAAGAACATGTATAGGGAGGGATACATAACTCAATTTACCATGAGGTAAAGGAAGACTTCAAGATGAGGTGATGCATGAGCTAAGTCTTGAAGAGTGAGGGGGGGAGATATAGGCATCCAGGTGAGTCCCAGTTTCAGTCTTGGCAATTCCATTGATCACTGTGCCATTAACCAAGAGAGGGAGTGAACAAAGAAGGACTCATTATTTTGCAAGAAGGACGTGTTTCAGAAAGAAGATAGAGTTTAGTTTCTAATTGTATCTTGATCATGCAGCCCTGTTTTGATCACAATGTGGCATTGTGGCACTGGCTTTCATTCCAGCTGAATTCGATTCATATCATGGCTCTACCACTTACCAATGATACTACCTTGGGCAAATTTCTTAAATTCTCAGAGCCCTGATTTTTTCATCTGTAAAACAGAATCAATGATACCTATCACTTAGATTGTAGGAATTAAATGTATAATCATAACTAAATGTATAATCATTTTAATAATCTCTTCACAGACCTCCCTGAGTAATCTGGACCCCAAACAGAACTGCTTTTCTTCTGTTTGGTCTTTGTCTTAGCCCAGTTAGTGTTGTATTTCTTTCTGTTGCCTACAATTCCTACCCTTTATACCACGCTGGCTGGTTTCCTAGGGCCCCACCCTCTATCTGAGTTGAATCTCCTATTGCCAGCATGCTTTATAGCCACTGTTGAGAAGTATGTTCTAGCTCACTGTTGTCACTAAACCTTAAGAGAGGGAATGGGGGAAAAAAAAAGAAGAATGGGTTTAAATGTGTATCATCTGTTTGGACTATACTTTGCTGTTGGATTGGTATTTACAACCATGAACTTTGCCCACATGCCCTTTGTTTTTCAATCCTTCATCCTCTGAGAGTGAGTAAAGTCCCGTCACAGTCTTGGAGTGAAGCCAGAACACATGGTCATGTCATTCTGCTGGACTGCTCATGTTCACTAGAGGGTAATAGCTGGGTCCCAGACAGCTGTTGTATGGCAAGCTGAAGTGGGATGATCATGAGCTGTGAGGAAAGACAAGATGTTTTAAGGATTCACTGAAGTGCAACCTCAAAACAGAAAAACTGGAGAGAATCAGGAAACTCAGGCTGACAAGCAGCTATCAGGAACACATTTTTTCTTTTTAAACACAGACATCAGGCTGACTAAGAAATAGTCACAATCTGCAAAATATCCTGCAGATAGTGGTAGCTGGTGGTGATTAAAGCTCATTTCCTCTGTGCTTAGATTAGCAAGGACTGCTGGACCATTGAGGATATTTTTGGCTACACACTCATCCAGATTTCAATGCCTCCTCCTTGAGAAGGGAAGACTGCATGTACATGGTCTCTCCTCTAACCCTCCTATCTATTTCTTAGGGCAGAGAGAAATGAGCCCTTTCAGACATTTTTCATTCACATAAAAGGTCTTTAGCAGCCATGAGAGAAAGAATAATGTGCTGGGCTTGAAGTTAGTGGGCTGGACTGCTTTGTCAAACAGCAGATGACCTGACAGTGGATACCTAGGAATACACTGTGCTATAGCAAAAGGAGTGAGGGGTAGATTCAAATCCCAACTCTGCAGCAACATCAGAATTTGCTTCCTGGTCTATAAAATGGGGAGAAAGTTTCTCATGATTTCCTAAAAAATAAATGAAATAATGTATAATGTGCTCTTAATAGATGCTTTAAAAACAATGAGATCCTTACTCTTTCCTTGATTTAATAAGGGAAAACAGCCAGGTTCAAAAGTGGGACTTCAGCTATGCCTTTAGCTATAGCAACTACAAATAATCCTATGCTCAGATTTGGTTTCTGGTTGAAGAGATAAACATGATGCTGGCATAATTTTGTCATTCCATTTATGAGGTCACTAATAAATAATGCAATTGCATTATCATCTCTCTCCCTCTTTGAGGAAATAACCTTTCTGGGTGCTCACATTTATGGTTTGCATTTTTAACAACAACAACATCAACAACAACAACAAAACCCAGGAAACTCCAAGTCACATTTTTCAGCTTGAGAACAGGAAAAGGGAAAGATACCACAGGGAAGGGTCTAAGCACACCTTGTCCTCTACGTCAACCAGAACAGCTCCTTACTTTCAAATGTTTCATACATTGGCCTTCCTGAAAGGTTTTTCTTTACACGAAGCAGTCCTTGGCTCAAAGAGTTAAGTTTAAAAGAAATGCTTCTATAATATTCATGTTTATGAGAATGCTTGAATAAAAAGGCAGCATTATCTCTATACACTGGGTCAATTAAATTTGCCACCCCACTCATTTAGTCTTTACAGGGGTGGAAAAGTGACACATAATGAATGAACAAGTTCACTGTCCCAACCATGAATGTCCACGTAATGAAATAGCTCCTGGAATGGTGCAGGGAATAGGAAATATTTTAAGGACACTGGGTGGAGGCTTCTGAAGACCACCTTTAGGTTTATTGCTTTGCTTGAAGAACTTATATGACAGCATATTGTACTCATGATTATGATTTATTACAGTAAAAAGATACAAAGCAAAATCAGCAAAGGGAAAAGAATCTGTAGGAAACCAGGCTTGACTTACTTGTGGAGTCACCCAGTATAGTTGCTTGGAGCTATGTACCCAGAAAAACATGTTCTTAAACTTAATCCACTTGGAAGGTGTGAACCCATCTTATATAGGAACTTTTTTTTTTTTTAAAGATTTATTTATTTTATTACATATCTCCCCTTCCCCCCGCTGCGGCGACGCGCCGAGAGTGGTCACTGCGCAGGCGCGGCTTTCCCCGCTTGTGGGCGGTCTCTGCGTCCGTTCACGGCCGGCTTAAAGTTCGCGGGTGGCTGGCTGCGCTCCATCCGCGGGTGACCTGCCCTGCCCGTGGCAGC
>PVKH010000743.1:0-34784 GCA_004027955.1 Chaetophractus vellerosus | reverse complement strand
ACAAATATTCTTTATAAGTCTTTTAATGTTTTGGGAATCTGTACTGATGTCTCATTTTCATTCCCCTTATTGATAATTTTGTTTTTTCCTTGCTTAATTATTTCTTAATTAGTCTTGAAGGGGATGGATAAATTTTGTCAATATTTTCTGAAAGCTATTTTTTTACTTTGGATTTTGTCTAATTTTTGCCTCCTTTCTTCTTCATTGATGTATGCTTATTTTGCTCCTTTTGATTTACTTTAGGTTCCATTTAGGTTTTTTTTTTCTTTTCTAGCTTTTTATGTTTGAAGTTTAGATAACTTTTTTCAAGGTTCTTAAAATTTTTATTTTGTATATCAATGTTACAATTTAGCCTGTTAACACAAGATAGTAACAACACTGACAATCTACTTTGGTCCATGGTTATACTCCCCCCTCCCTTATTTATGTTCATTCTTTAATCTCAAAGGATTTGGTGTGATTTCCACACTGACTGCTTCAGGTTGAGAGGGGACTTATATATTATGGGGCAGAAAAAAAGGAACTGTTTTGCTTTCAGTTGAAGATATTCCAGTTTGGGGTATGAGTCTTGTCCATCATCATCATTTCATTACTTGTCCAGGACAAGCCCAAAGAACTGGAGAGTAGGAATTGGCTCCAACTCTGCTGAGTTTCAAGGTTCAACTGGCATGTGAACTATCTGAAGATTTATGTTTCTCAGAAATATATTTAACATTGAAAATTGTAGGTTCAAATAAAAGGAGTAGAAGAATCATGCTTAGGGGAATTATAAATGAGTATAACTACATTATAATGGGGAAATAAATTTTTATATACTCCCAAATATGGCCTTCAGAGGGGTTGTTAATTTCATGAAAACATGTGGCTTGCCTGTGGTTCCCTGACATCTCTGGAGCCTTTGGAAGTACTTTTGTTTGAGGCTTTGTTTACTATGGCAGTTTGTGAAATATGCCTAAGACCTGAATAAGCTTAACTTCTAGATTGACCTCTTGATTCACTTTGAAATTTCTTAATTATTAAAACTTTGTGTTATTTAATATTCCTCCCTCTTGTTCAAGGTCTTTTCCCAAATATATTGCTGATTAATGCTTGGTAATAATCATTCGGTGCAAGGGCGGTTCATCCCAGGGAGTCATGTCCCACATCACAGGGGAAGGTAGTGAGTCTATTTTCAGAATTTGACTTAGAGAGAGGACACATTTGAGTAACAAGGAGATTTTCATGAAGTAGCTCTTAGGCATTGATTATAATTAAGCTTGGTTTCATTATGATAGGAATAAAATTCATAAGAGCCAGCATTAAGATCAAAGGCTTGACATATTGGCCTCCTTTCTTTTATTATGCAAGTCTTATATATTTCAGAGTTTTACTATCTTAAGAAAGTAACAGGGCTTCCCAGGATGAAAGTTTAAAATTTTGTTAGCTACTGTGTGGGCCTCTGTCTATCGAGAAAACATACTTATAACTAGGGTACATTTATATCAAAGAAGTAAGATTTAGGTATATTTTCCCCATATACCACCCCACTATCGACACTCTGTACTAATGATGTAAATTTGATATAGCTCCTGAAAGAACTTTCTTATATTTGTATTATTAACCACAATCCTTGGCAACCCCAGAGTTCACTGTGTTATACAGTCCCCTGTTTTATTTTCTAGTTTTCCTTCTAGCAACATGTATGGTGCAGAACTTCCCCTTTCAACCACATTCACACACACACCCACTGCAGCACTGTTAATTACATTCACATCACTGTGCCACCATCATCTCCATTCACTACCAAACCATTACAATCAACCTAATTATAAATTCTGCACAGATAAACATAGGCTCACCGTTCTCTACTCACATTCTGTCTATTGGTTACCTATCTTCCAAACTCTATTTCCATGGGGCTGCTCACATGATCAGTGAGATCATGCAATATTTGTCCTTTTGTGTCTGGCTTATTTCACCCAACATAAAGGTACGCAAGGTTCATCCATATTCACATGCATCAATATTTTATTCCCTTCTACAGCTGAGTAATATTCCATCATTTTATATACCACAATTTGTTTATTTATTCATCTGTTGATGGATACTTGAGTTACTTCCTTCTTTTGGCAATTGTGAATAATGCCGTTATGAACATTGTTGTATATATATATCTGTTCATATTCCTGCTTTCAGTTCTTCTGAATATATACCTAGTAGCAAGATAATTGGATCATATGGCAATTCTATACTTAGCTTCCTGAGGAACTGCCAGCAGTGAATGAATATTCCTATTTCTTCAAATCCTCTCCAACACTTATAGTTTTCTTTTTTCTTTTTTTAAAACTTTTTCCCAAATTCATTGACACATATTAATAAAGCATAAATGTATCCAATGAGTACAATCATTGGTGTTTGGTGTAATCACATATTTGTGCATTCATCATGCCAATCATTCCCAGGGAACTTTCATTATTCCAATAATAATAATAAACAAAAAATAAACAAACAAAACTCATTACCTCTCAATCTCTCTACAGTTTTCTTTTTAATAGCAGCCACTCTAGTAGGTGTGAACAGATATCTCATTGTAGTTTTGATTTACACTTCCCTAATAGCTAGCCACTTTGAGCATCTTTTCATGTGCTTTTTCACCATATGTATTTGTTCTTTAGAAAAGTGTCTGTTCAATCTTTTCCCCATTTTTAATTGGGTTCTTTGCCTTTTTATTATTGAGTTGCATAATCTCTTTGTATATGTTGGATATTAGACCCTTATTGGATATGTGGTCTTCAAATATATTCTTCCATTGAGTGAACTGCCTTTTCACTTTCTTGACAAACTCCTTTGAAGCACAAAAATTTTTAAGTTTGAAGAGGTCCCAGTTATCTATTTTTTCTTTCATTGCTTGTACTCTGGGCATAAGATCCAAGAAAAACTGCCCAACACAAATTCCTGATGATATTTCCCTATATTTTCATCTAGGGTTATTTTTTAATAGTTCTACTTCTTATATTTAGGTCTTTGATCTATCTTGAGTTAAATTTTGTATTGGGCATGAGATAGGGATCCTCTTTCATCTTTTAAAATATGTATATCCAGTTCTCCCAGCATCATTTTTTGAAGAGACTATTTGTCCCACTTGAGTGGATTTGGTGGCCTTTTCAAATAACAGTTGGTTGTAGATATGTGTGTTTATATCTAAACTCTCAATTCACTTCCTTTGTTCAATATGCATTTTGTCCACTGTAGCTTTGTAATATGCTTTAAAGTCAGGTAGTGCATGTCATCCAGATTCGTTCTTTATAAAAATGATTTTGGCTGTTCGGAGACCTATACCCTTCCAAATAAATTTGATAATTGGCTTTTCCATTTCTGCAAAATATGCTGTTGGAATTTTTATTGGTATTCTATTGAATCTGTAACTCAATTTTGGTATAATTGACAACTTAATGATGTTTAGTCTTCCAATCCAAGAGCCCCGAATGTCCTTCCATTTATTTAGGTCATCTTTGATTTCTTTTAGCAATGTTGTGCAGTTCTCTGTGTGCATGTCATTTACATCCTTAGTTCAATATATTCCTAAATATTTGATTATTTTAGCTGCAATTGTAAATGGAAATTTTTACTGATTTCCTTCTCTGATTGCTCAAGTGTATTTTTGCATGTTGGTCTTATATCTTGCCACTTTGCTGAACTCATTTATTAGTTCTCATTGCTTTATTGTAGATTTTTCAGGACTTTCTATATATAGAATCATGCCATTTTTAAATAGTGAAGTTTTCACTTCTTCCTTTCCAATTTGGATGCCTTTTATTTATTTTTATTGTCTAAGTGCTCTAGCAAGGACTTTTGATGCAATGTTGAATGAGAGTGGTGTCAGTGGGCATACTTGTCTTGTTCCAGGAATTAGAGGGAAAAGCATTTAACTTTATCCATTTAGTATGATGTTAGCTATGAGCGTTTCATATATGCCCTTTATCAAGTTGAGGAAGTTTCCTTCTATTCTTATCTTTCAAAGTGTTTTATATCCAGAAAGGATGCTGAATTTTGTCAAATGTCTTTTCTGTGTTGGTAGAGATGATCATGTAATTTTCTCCCTTAATCTGTTTAATGGGATTTATTACATTGATTGATTTTCTTGCATTGAACCATCTTTGAACACCTGAGACAAAACCCCCTTGATCATGGTGTATAATTTGTTTAATGTGTTTTTGGAATTGATCTGCAAATATTTAGTTGAGGATTTTTGCATCTAAGCTCATTAGAGAGGTTGGTCTGTAGTTTTCTTTTTCCTGTAGCATCTTTATGTGGCTTTGGTATTAGGATGCTGTTAGCTTCATAGAATGAGTTGCAGATTGTTCCCTTTTCTTTTTTTTTGGATGAGTTTGAGAGATCTAGTATTAGTTTTTTGGGAATGATTGGTAGAATTCACCTATAAAGCCCTCTGTTCCTGGACTATTCTTTCTTGGGAGGTTTTTGATGACTGATTCAACTTCCTTACTTATGATTGATATGTTGATGTCTTCTATTTCTTCTTTCATCAGTGTAAATTGTGTGTGTGTTTCTAGAAATTTGTCCATTTCACCTAACTTGTCCAACCTGTTACAATTTTTCATAGTAACCTTTTATGATCCCTTTTTATTTCTGTGGGGTCAGTAGTGATGTCCCTTCTCTCATTTCTGATTTTATTTATTTGCAATTGTTTTAGTTTTCTAAAGCTGCTGGGTGCAATATACCAGAAATGGGTTAGCTTTTACAATAGGTATTTATTAGGGTAAAAGCTTACATTTCTCAGGCCATGAAAATGTCCAGATCAAGGCATTATGAGAGATAATTTCTCACCAAAGTCATCTGCTGGAAATCCTGGAGTCTTGCCTCATGGCAAGGCAAAATAGAGGCCAGTCTTTGCCAAGGCCCCTGTGTTCCCCTTCAGACTCACTTTTTCCCTTAGCTCAGCTCTGGACAATCAGGCACAACATGGCTTGTTTCTCCCTTCTCCTTGCTTCAGGCTGCTCCATTGATTCCAACCTTGGGACCCTCTCTCAGATTCTTGGGGTTCCTCTTTCTATAGTTGTAGGTGATCCTGGGGTCTTTTCTCACATGCTAGGGCAAAAATGGCAGCTCTCTTTCTCTGTGTGGCTCCTTCATTTATAAAATACTCCAGAAAATGTATTAAGAGCGACCCTGGGTCCCACAATCTAAAGAAATGCTCTTAACTGAAGTGTTCTAATCAAAACATCCCTTAACTGAATCTACTTAAAAGGTCCTACATATAATAGGCTTCCATGCACAGGGTTAGCTTAAAAACATGATTTTCTGAGGTCCACAAAAGATTCACACCAGGAAAGCATCATCTATCTTTTTTTCTTTGATTGACTAGCTAATTGCGTGCCAATTTTATTAATCTTCTCATAAAAGATTTGTTAATTCTATTATTTTAATTCTCAACTTCACTTAATTCTGCTCTATTCTTTATTTCTCTTTTTCTGCTTGCTTTGGAATTAGTTTGCTGTTCTTTTACCAGTTCCTCCAGATTTGCAGTTAGATCATTGTTTTTAGATCTTTCTTTTTTTAATCTAGACATTTAGAGCTATGTATTTCCCTCTTAGAACTGCTTTCATGGTATCCTATATTTTTTGATATGTTGTGTTCTCATTTTCATTTGACCTCAAAATATTTTTTGATTTCTCTTGCAATTTCCTCCTTGACCCACTGATTATTCAAGAGTGTGTTGTTTAACTTCCATATATTTGTGAAATCTCTAATTCTATGCCAATATTGATTTCCCTCTTAATTTCATTGTGGTCAGAGAAAGTGCTTTGTATAATTTGAGTCTTTCTAAATTCATTAAGACATTTTCTATATCTTAACTTGTGGTCTATCCTGGAGAAAGGTCCATGAGCATTTGAGAATGTTTATCCTACTTTTTCGAGTTTTATGTTTTGTACATGTCTGTTAGGTCTAGTTCCTTTAATGCACTATTCAAGATCCCTGTTTCTTTATTGAATCTCTATCTAGATGGTCTGTCTATTGCCAAGAGTGGTGTATTAATGTTCCTTGCTTTGATTGTAAAGGCATCTATTTCTCCCCTCAGTTTTTGCCTCATGTATTTTGGGGCATCCTGATTAGGTACATAAATGTTTATGATTGTTCTTGGTAGAATTTATTAATTTACAGTGTCATTCTTTGCCTCTTACAACAATTTTGCATTTAAACTCTATTTTGTCTGAGATTAGTGTAGCTACCCCAGCTCATTTTGGGTTACAGTTTGCATGGAAAATAATTTTCAACCTATTTGTGTCCTTGAGTCTAAGGTGAGTTTCTTCTAAATAGGATATAGATGAATAATATTTTAAAACTTTTATTCCAATCTGTGTACCTTAATTGCGGAGCTTAATCCATTAACACTCAATGTTATTACTGCAAAGGCAGCACTTACTTCAATCATTTTCTCTGTAGGCTCATATATTTCATATCTTATTTCTGTTTCTCTTTCTACTCATTTAGTTACCCTTAATAATAATATCCCTTTCCATACTCTTCTCCAAACCTTTCTCTCCTGTCTTTTCCTTTCAATACTAAACTCCCTTTAGTATTTCTCAAAGGGCAGGATTCGTTGATGAACTCTCTTGATTTCTGGGTGTCTATGAATATTTAAAACTCTCCCTCATATTTGAAGGACAGTTTTGCTGGATGTAGAATTCTTGTCTGGCAGCTTTTCTCCTTATGATGTACCACCATCTATGACAAACCACTGCCTTCTCACGTCCATGGTTTTAGATGAGAAATCAGCACTTAACCTTATTGAGCATCCTTTATATATGACAGTTCTATTTTCTCTTGGTGCTTAAGGATTATCTTTGTATTTTTGTTAGTTAACAATCTGATTAGTATATGTCTTGGAATAGATTTCTTAGGATTTATTGTGTTTGGAGTATGTTGCACTTCTTGGAAATGTACTTCTATGTCCTTCATAACTGTTGGAAAATTTTAGGCCATTATATCCGTAAACACTCCTTCTGCCCTTTCCCTTCTCCTCTCCCTCTGGAACAAATAAAATGTGCATGCTATGTTTCATGATGTTAATCAATTTCATTTTTTTCCCCTCTATCTCTTCTTCTATCAGTGCATTTCTGGATGTCCTATTTTCTAATTTGCTAATTCTTTCCTCTGCCTGTTCAATTCTGATGCTGTGTGATTCTAGTGTACTTTTAATTTCTTCTATTGTACCTTTCATTACTATAAGATCTGTTATTTTTAATGTATGCTTACACTTTCTTCTTCTGTATCCTCCCACAGTGCCTTCTTAATATACAGTATCTGATTTAGAAGATTTGTGTGGACTTTTTGATTAGTTGTTCCCAATTCTGCATCTCCTCCAGCTTTTTAGTTGTGCCTTTCTCTGGGCCATATCTTCCTTTTTCTTAATATGGCTTGTACTTTTTTTGCTGTTGTCTAAGCATCTGTTTATCTTGATGGGCTTACTCTGTTGGTCAGATTCTTTCTCTTACCTGGGTTTTTTTGTTTAGCTTTGTGTTAAGGCTCTTCTTTGACACTTGGTTCCACTTACTCTAAATCTTTAGATTTTCCTGTGCTTAACTGAAACAAACAAAGTAAAAAAGAAAAAAAGGCAAAACAGAAAAAAGAAAAGAAAGGAAAAGAAAATTAAAAGGAAGAAAAAGAGGAAAATGAAAAAACAGAAAAACAAAAACAAAAACAGGCCTCCATCTCATGCTACCCACATCTGGTTAGGCTTCTCCTCACTGGCAGTCTGTGCCCACTTATCCCCACATGGCCCTGCCACTCCCCATGTACACAGATGAGAAAAGAGAAAACAAAACAAAACAAAACAAAAAAACACAATTGTCAAGCCACTGACATCCACCTAGTCCCCACCATGCCAGCTGCCTGTGCTGATTGCCCCATATTTTCCACTATGCCCAGCAAGCCCGTCTGTCTTCTTACTGCTTCTGGAGAAGGACTGCAGCCTGCCACTTCCTATTCCGCCATCTTGGATCTCCTGATAATTGGTTTTTAAACCATTTTGTTTTTCTTATATATGCAGTTCAACCTATCATGCCAATTTAAACACCCTGCTTTGTTTGCACCCCATAAATTCCATTAAACATTGTTTTGCTATTTATTCAGTTAAAAAATATTGTCTATTTCCCTTATAATTATTATTTGACCTGTTTGTTTTTTAATTCCCAAGCATTTGAGAATATTCTAGATATTTTTAATTGATTCATAATCAAATATCACTTTAGTTGGATAATAGTTTCTGTGTGATTTAAATATATGGTCTATATTGAGAATTAAGGCCTAACATATAGAACTTGAAAAAAAATGAGTATTCTCTATTTGTTGGAAGTTGTGTTCCATAATTGTAAATAAAATCAATTTGGTTGATAGTGTTTCTGTGTTCAGATCTGTTATAGCTAGTATTCTGTTTTTGTTTTTTTTTTCCTGGTGGGGGTAGGGGCAAGCTATTTTATCAATTACTAAGGGAGAAAGACTATGCCTCTAAGTTTAATGGTGTGTATGTGTTTTTTTTAAGTTTTCCCTTTATTTCTGTCATATATTGTTTCATATATTTTGAAGCTGTTTATAACTCAATACACATTTTGTGTTTCCATGGCTTCCTGATGAGTTAACCCTTTTATGAAATGCCTGTGTTCATCTCTGGTATACTCTTTGTCTTTTTCTATTTTTGTGCTAATTATATAGTAACACCAGCTTTGTCATGCTTAGGGTTTATATGGTTTATCTTTTCCATCTTTTGACCTTCAATTATCCTTATTTCATTTTCAAAATGTGTTTTTTGAAAAGCTTTATGGGTTGGTACTGCTATTTTAGGCAGCCTAACAATCTTTCTCTTTAAGTTTTAGCATCTCTTTGTGTTTAAAGTAGTTATATCAGGGATTGTATTTCATCTTGGTATTGATTTTATATTTCCCCCATGTATTTATTATTTCCTTCTATCCTGATGAACTTCTTTCATTATATCAGCTGGATATAGTGTTTGAGATGAACTTTTTAAGCTTTTGTTTATACATGAATATTTATTTTTATGTCCATTTTTGAAGGGTATTTTTGACTGATATTAAATTCTGGGGGGCCGGTTGTAGCTCAATTGGTAGAGCGCTGGTTTACCACGTGGGAGTCCCCGGGTTCAGTTCCCAGGGCCTCCTTGAGCGGGCAGACCGCCTTGAGAAGGCAAGCTGCCATGGCAGGGCAAAGCCACCATGAGCAGGGCAAAGCCGCCCACCACGGGCAGGACAAGCCACCCATGAGCAGAACAAGCCTTCCGCGAGCAGGCAAGGCTGCCGCCGGGTGAGCTGACTCGGTGGGTCGCCGCAACAGGGGAGGGTGGGAGACAAGCAGACACAGCAAGAACAAACAGAAAGGGGGGGGGGATATATAATAATAAAAAAAAATTCTAGGTTAACAGGATTTTTTTCATTTTCATTTCTTTTTCTTTTCTTGATTTTAAAGATATCAGCCATTTCAATTTGCCTTCCATTATTTGTGATGAAAATTCATTAGTAGTTCATGTTTTTTCTCCTGTATATAATGTGCCTTTTTATCTGCCTCCTTTTATGGATTTTTCCTTTAGAGTTGGTTTCCAGCAATTTGACTGTTCTGCATCTAGGTGGGGTTATCTTAGCTTTTATTCTGCTTGGTGCTCATTGACATTTTGGATCATTAATGTCATCTGTTTAGGAAACTTCTTGGTCATTTCACTTCAAATATTTCTTCTATCCTATTTTCTTCCTCTACTCCTGGATGCCCAATTATGATTATTTAGTTATTTTTATATTTCCCTCAAATTTCAGATCTTTTCTCTGTTCTTTCAATTTTTCCTATTTTTGACTAGATTTTTTTCTATTAAGTTGTCTTTTAATACACTAATTCTTCTGTTGTCTTCAGTCTTCTGTTAAGCACATTTAATAATTTCCTCAAATTTAGAACTTCTACAGTTTAATTATTTTTATATATCTGCTAAAATTTCCAGCCACATTATTCATATTGTCCAGCTATTCCACTGGATACTTTTAACATTTTTCATGGTTGTTTTAAGCTTCCTGTGATAATACCAACATCTGGGTTGTCCCTGGGTCTGCTTCTATTAACTATTTCCTTTTATGTTTAATGGCCACAATTCCTTGAAATTTCATAAAATTTGCATAGGATTTCTTATTTTGTATATTAGTAGAAAGTGAAGTAAAATATATTTATTTTGGAAAAAGTTTAGGCTCTCTCTTCACTTAGGTTGCTAGATTGGGACTAAGTCTAAATTCTTTGTAGATGAGTTGGTGACAGTTGACAGGGTTATTGTGATTACGTTCACCAGGGTTTTCAAATGTTTTTCAGGGTATGGTTGGGGTTTTCCTTTTTAGTAAGAACTTTGATCCAAGAACTATAGTGGTTTTGAAGATATGTCACTATTCTCAGATGAACCATCCAATTTTCAATCTTTTGGAGACTTCTCCTCTGCCTTATTGCTATGCTGCCTACTTTCTTGATGGCTGAGGAGACCTCTTTGATATCCAGTCTCACCCTTTTCTGTGCTACTGGCTTCAGCTACCCTACACTCTATAAAAGTAAGAATTTCCTCCAAGTAGCTTCCCTCAGCTCTCCACTGCTATAGCTATCGTATTTTTTTGTTGAAAGTCAGGAGTGCTAGTATGGGGGAAGGGAGACTGAGATCTCCTTTCCTTTAGTCTCTCTTAGCTAAAAGCCACGAGTGACAACCTTTTTCTTTCAGCTCTTCTGCTTCTTCTCCATTCTCCCATAGCTGATATTCTGGGTCACCTGGGGGATTTCTTTCAATTTTCCTTCCCTTCCACAGTTCTTTTTTACCTGAAAAAAAATAGAGAACCTCAGGGAAATTCCCTCTGCTCTCTTTCCTTGCCCCTATTTTCAAGGTAACACACCCATCAGTCATCGAAGAGCAATGGTAATGCAATGGGAGCTAACATTTTTTTTTTTGTCCTGCTCCTGGGACACCTATGGATTCCATTTTGTCATAGCAGCCTATATATGATTCTTAAAAGATTGTTAAAAGTTAGGCTTGTTTCTCCTTACCCCAATTTGTGCCAATTGGGGCCTCCTTTTCTTTTGGTAGGGGAGGTGGCAGGAAACAATTTATGGATCGTTCCATTTTATCAAGGACTGTCACTTTCTGGAATTTAATTCCATTAAGTTTCTTTGTATCCTTAGCATTGTGATGTTACTTTTTTTAAAAGTACTATTTACAGCTTATTCTGTTTTTATTTTTTTGTTGTTGTGTTGTTTTTGATAGTTAGGGTAAGTGTTGTAATTTCTTGTGATTTTTTTTTTATATCCAAACTAAAAGTATAAGTTACTTATAAAGATATTAAAACATGAGAAAAATATTTTCTTTTATCCAGAAATCCATTTTTATTGATCTATATTCATTTATTAAGATAGAAGCTTGTATTCTCTGCTGGCAGTGCAAAACACCTTGGGAGCTGCTCCCTGGCTAGCGTTGGAAGCTCCATTTCCCATAACCTGGGGCGGAAGAGATAGTCAGCCACCGATTTCAGCTACTGATTAGTAAATTTGGCTGGTTAAAGTCAAATCCTAAAAACAGCTAAAGTTTGTACATGTCCAAGTCAGAAAAAGTCTGGTAACCCCCATTTTAACTCCACCCCCTGGATGAGGGGAAGCGGGTCTGATTGAAAATCACAGTGACTGTAGGGACCTGCTTCCTTGTACCCAGGTTTTATTGCAGCTCAAGCCTAAGTTCCAACCCCAACTCTGGCAGAAAGGAAGCTGGGAGGACCTGCACCAACCTCTCAGACAACTGCAGGCACTTTCAACCTACACGGATTAGAGTGTTGTGCACTCCTGTGGATCCATCCCTACCCCTGACAGGGCAGAAGAGCCAGTGCTCCCTCAGCCTCCCCAGGCAACTGCAGCCGCATTCAGCCAACATGAACTAGATTATTGGACACATCTGTGGCTCCACCCCACCCCTGGGGGTGGAGTTCCCCCAGCCATCAGGGTAAATATAGTAGCTTTTGGCCTGCATAGACTAGACTGGTGGGCAAACCTGTGGATTCATCCCTGGCCCCAATAGGGTAGGAGGGAGGTGGTGTTTCCTCAACCTGTCTGGGCAATATCAGGTGCTTTCAGCCTGCACAAACTAAGTTATTGGATACATCTGTGGCTCTATCTGTGCATCTTACAAAGCAGGAGGAGAGACAGTGCTCCCTTACCCTATACAAGCAACTGCAGTCACTTTTGTCCTACACGGACTAGATTGCTGGGCACACCAGAAGCTCCATTCCTGCCCCTGGTAGGGGAGGAGAGGGGCTGGTGTTTCAAAAGTATACCTGGGCAACTGCTGTCATTTTTAACTCACATGGCTTAGTTTGCTGCCTACACCTATGGCTCCATCCCCACCCCAGACAGGGGAGGAAGGGGCATGGAGATTCATCAGTTTCTCTGGACAATTACAGTCTTGACGTGCATGGTTTGGATTACTGCACACAACTATGGCTTCCTCTCTACTGTGGCAGAGGAGAGAATAGTGGGAGAAGCTTCACTGGTTCCTGGGGCAAAATGGGTAACTTCAGCCTCCACAGCTTACGGTACCAACTACATCCTTGGCTACTATTCCACATCCAGCAGTGGAGAAAGGGCAAGAAACAGATGTAAAAGCACCGAAAAAATTCACATTGTATAAACGAGATCTGCTATAAAGTTCCAAATTAAGTTTAAACATGTGTGAAAAAGGGGCTGTAGCACAAAGCAAATCAAATGAAAAGCCCTAGACTAAAAAGAGAAACTGAGCTCAGAATAAATACATCTAGTAAATCTGATGCCAAGACACAAACAAAAAAATTACAATCCATACCAAGAAACAGGAAGATATGGCTCAAAGGAAGAAAATAAGCATCCATATGACATAAAGGAGTTGAGACAACTAACCATAGATGTTCAAATAAATCTCCTTAATAAATTCAATGAGATGGCTAAAGAAATTAAGGAAATCAAGAAGACACTGTGTGAGCACAAAGAAGAATTTGAAAGCATACACAGAAAAATAACAGATCTTATGGGAGTGAAAAGCACAATAAATGAAATAAAAAATACACTGGAGGCATATAACAGCAGATTTAAAGAGGCAGAAGAAACGATATCTAAGTTTGAAGACAAGGTATCTAAATGTGAACATATAAAAGAACAGATAAGGAAAGAAGGGAAAAATTCAGGGCAATAAATGATAGCAAGTAATGTGCAAAGATACATGTCATGAATGTCCCAGAAGGAGAAGAGAAAGGAATACTGGCAGAATGAATAGTTGAAGATATAATGGTAGAAAATTTCCCAACCCTATTGAAAGATGTAGATATCCATGTCCAAGAAGTACAGCACACTCTCATTCGAATAAATTCAAATAGACCTACTCAGAGATACATACTAATCAAAATATTAAATGCCAAAAATAAAGAGAGAAACTTGAGTGCAGCAAGAGAAAAAAAAGGTTCATCACATACAGGGGGTGCCCAATAAGATTAAGTGCTGATTTCTTATCAGAAAACATAGAGGCAAGAAGGCAGTGGTTTGATATATTTATGATACTGAACAAGAAAAATTGTCAGCCACGAATCTTACATCCAGCAATATTGTCTTTCAGAAATGAGTGTGAGTTTAGAATATTCACAGATAAACAGAAACAGAGATTTTGGAACCAATAGACTTGCTTTGTTGCAGGAAATACTAAATGCGACAGCCTGAAAAGAAAAGATAGGAGAGAAAGGAATAGATTCTAGAAATGAAGTTATATTAGTAAAAGTAACTAAAAGTGTGAAAAAAGTGGTGAAAACAAGATATGACATAAAACCCAGAGATCAAAATGAGTGAAGTATGAACAGCCCTTACAGTAATAACACTGAATGTTAATGGATTAAATTCCCCAATCAAAATACACAGATTGGCAGAATAGACAAGAGAATATATGCCATCTATATGCTGTCTACAAGAGACTCACCTTAAAACCAAGGCCCAAGGATACAAATGGATTGAAAATGAAAGTCTGGGAAAAGATATTTCATGCATGCATTAACCAAAAAACAAAACAAAAAAAGCAGGTGTAGCTATAGTTACATCAGCTGAAATAGACTTTAAAAGCAAAGCTGTTAATAGAGACAAGGATGGTCATTATATATCAATAAAAGGGACAAATCACCAGAAGGAAATAACAATCAGAAATGTATATGCACCTAACCAGGATGCCCCAAATTACTGGCAAAACTGGCAAAACACCGGCAAAACTGAAGGGAGAAATAGAGATCTCTACAATAATAGTGGGAGAGTTCAATATATAATGCTCAGCTTTGGATAGATCATCTGGGCAGAGAATAAATAAAGAAACTGAAAGCTTTAATAATATGATAATCAAATTAAAACTGATAGACATATTTTACATATTGAAACCATGATCTCTGTTGTTTCTATGAGGTCAGTGTTAATGTCACCTTTCTCATTCCAAACAGCAGGATATATGTTCTTTTCAAGTGCTCATGGATCTTTCTACAAGATAGACCATATGTTATGTCACAAAGCAGATCTCAATAAATTTTAAAAGATCAATATTATACAAAACACTTTCTCTGATAATAATGGATTAAAGCTGGAAATCAACAATAGGCAGAAAAAAAGAAAATTCGCAAATATATGTAGATTAAACAACACACTCAAATAATCAGTGGGTCAAAGAAGAGATTGCAAATAGAAATCAATAAATATCTTAAGATGAATGAAATTGAGAACACAACATATCAGAACCTATGGGAAGCAGAGAAAGCAAAGCAATGTTGAGAAGGAAATTTAAAGCCTTCAATGCTTACATTAAAAAAGAAGAGGAGATAAAATCAGTGATCTAACCACACTGCTGGTGAAACTAGAAAAAAAGAACAGAAAACTATGCCCAAAGCAATCAGAAAGAATGAAATAACAAAGATCAGAGCAGAAATATATGCAATTGAAAACAAAACAAGAATAGAGAGAATTAACAAAATGAAAAGTTGCTTCTTGGAGAAGATCAACAAAATTGATAAACCATTAGCTAGAATGACAAAAAAAAAGAGGGAAGATGCAAATAAATAAAATCAGAAATGAGAAAGGTGACATTAACACTGACCTCATAGAAACAGCAGAGATCATGAGAGGATATTATGAACAACTGTGTACTAGTGAAATACGTAAGGTAGATGAAATGGACAAATTCATAGAAACACACGAATGTAAATGACCCTAGAAGAAATAGAAGACCTCAAGAAACCAATCACAAGCAAAGAGTTCAAAGCAGTCATCAAATAACCCCAAAAAATGAAAAGTCCAGGACCTGATGGTTTCACACATGAATTCTACTAAGTAAAGAAAACTTAATGCCAATCTTATTCAAACTATTTCAAAAAATTAAACAAGAAGGAACACTACCAAACTCATTCTATGAAGCCAATATCACCCTACTACCAAAGCCAGATAAAGATATTATGAAAAAAGAAAATTGCATACCCACTTCCCTAATGAATACGGATGCAAAAATCTCCAACAAAATACTCGCTAATTGAATCTAACAACATGTTAAAAGAATTATTCATCATGATCAAGTGGGTTATATCCCAGACATGCAAGGGTGGTTCAAAACATGAAAATCAATCGGCATAATACACCACATTAATTGATCAAGAAAGAAAAATCATACTGTCATCTCAATGCAATAAATGCATTTGACAAAATCCAGTATCCTTTCTTGATAAAAACACTCCAAAAGATGGAAACCAAAGGAAACTTTCTCAACATGTTAAAGGACATATGTGAAAACCCACAGCTAGCATTGTCCTCAGTAGTAAAAGATTGAAAACATTTCAGTTGACATCAGGAACAAGACAAGGATGCCCTCTGTCACCACTGTTCTTCAGTATAGTGCTAGAGGTTCTAGCTAGAGCAATCAGGCAAGAAAAGAAATAAAGAGCATCCAAATTGGGAAGGAAGAATAAAAGTTTTGCTATTTGCAGGTGATATGATCCTATATCTAGAAAATACCAAAAATTCTACAACAAAGCTACTAGAACTAATTAAAGAATTCAACAGAGTGGCAGGATATAACATTTACACAGAGAAAACAGTCATGTTTCTAAGCACTAGAAATGAGCAATCTTAAGAGGAAGTCAGGAAAAATTCCATTTACAATAGCTTAAAAGGAATCAAATATTTAGGAATAAACTTAACCAAGGACTTAAGAACTTGTATTCAGAGAACTACAATGTACTGCTAAAAGAGATCAAAGAAGACCTAAATAAATGGAAAGAAGATTCTATGTTCAGGAATAGGAAGACTAAATATCATTAAGATGTCAATGCTACCCTAATTGATATACAGATTCAATGCAATCTCGATAAAAATTCCAACAGCCATTTTTAAAGAAATAGAAAACTTTATTATCAAATTTATTTGGAAAGGTAAGGGTGCCCAAATAGACAGAAGCATCTTAAAAAGGAAGAACAAAGTTGTAGGACTCTCATTTCTGGGCACTAAATCAAATTATATAGCTACAGTGGTGAAAAAAACAACAACTACAAAAAAACAACGGCATGGTACTGGTGTAAAGATAGGCATACAGATCAATGGAACCAAACTGATGGTTCAGAAACAGACCCTCACATGTATAGTCAAGTGATTTTTGACAAAGCTGTCAACCCACCCAGCTGAGGCAGAACAAGTGTGTTCAACAAATGATGCTGGGAGAACTGGATATCAATATCCAAAAGAAAGATAAAGGACCCCTATCTTACACCTTATACAAAAATTAACTAAAATGTATCAAAGACTTAAATATAAAAGAAAGAACCATAAAACTCCTAGAAGAAAATATAGGGAAACATCCTCCTGGTAGGTGGGAGTTTCTTAAACTTTACACCAAAAGCATGAGCTACAAAAGGAAAAATGGATAAATGGGACCTCCTCAAACTTAGTGCTTCAAAGAACTTTGTCAAGAAAGTGAAGAGTCAACCCAGCCAAGGGAGAAAATATTTGGAAACCACATATCTGATAAGGGTTTGATTTGCATGCTACATAAAGATATCATGTAACTCAAAAATACAAGAGCAAGCAGTCCAATTTTTAAAATGGGCAAAAGACTTAGACATTTCCCCAAAGAGGAAATACCAAATGGCCAAAAAGTCACAGAAAAAAGATTCACTATCACCAAGTACTAGGAAAATGCAAATCAAAACAACAATGAGGTATAGTCTCCCACTTCATAGAATGGCCATTATTTTAAAAAGGGAACAACAGAAAAACAAGTGCTGGAGAGGATATGGAAAATAGGAACGCTCCTTCACTATTGTTGGAAATGTAGGATGGTGCAGGCTCTGTGGAAGACAGTTTGGCAGTTCCTCAGGAAGTTAAATATTTATCTGGCAATCTCTCTTCTAGGAATACATCTAGAAAAACTGAAAACAGTGACGAGAACAGACATTTGTACACTGATGTTCATAGCAGCATTATTCACAATTGCCAAAAGATGGAAACAACACAAGTGTCCCTCAACCAATGAATGGATAAACAAAATGTGATGGAATACTATGCTGTTGTAAGAAGAAATGAAATTGAGACACATATGATAACATGTCCGAACCTAGAAGACATTATGCTAAGTGAAATAAGCCAGACAAAAAGGACAAATTTTGTATGATTTCACTGATATGAACTAAATACAAAGAATAAACACATGGAGTTAAAACCTTGACTATAGATTACTAGGAGTTAGGATGAAGACTGAGAAGGGGTACTGATGCTTAATGTATGTAGAATTTTCAGTTTGCTTGACTTTAAAAGAGTGGAAATTAATAGAGTTGATGGTAACACATTATGGTGAGTATAACTAAAATGGCTGGTTTATAAACGAGTTTGTAGCTATAAGAGCTAGTCTAGGGATGTAAATGTCAATTGAAAGAAAGCTAGAGAATAATTTAAGAAGTGAATTACATAATGAACCTAAAGATGAATATTGACTGCGGTTAATACAAATTCAAGAATATTCTTTTTTGAACTAGAACAAATGTATGTCACTATTACAAGGTGGTATGAATATAGTTCTATATGGGAAAATACAATTAATGTAACTTATGGACTATAGTTAACAGCAATATCATAATATTCTTGCATTTTTTTAAAGATTTATTTATTTTATTACATATCTCCCCTCCCCCCCGCTGCGGCGACGCGCCGAGACTGGTCACTGCGCAGGCACGGCTTTCCCCGCTTGTGGGCGGCTTCTGCTTCCATTCACGGCCGGCTCTCAGTTCACGGTGGCTGGCTGCGCTCCATTCGCGGGCAACCTGCCCTGCCTGTGGCGGCTTTTGCCCTGTCCGTGGCAGCTTTTGCCCTGCCCATGGTGGCTCTGGCCCGCCCATGGCGGCTTGCCATTCTCAAGGCGGTCTGCCCGCTAGGAGAGGTCCCCAGGAACCGAACCCGGGGCCTCCCATGTGGTATGCCAGCGCCCTATCCACTGGGCTATCCAGCCGGCCCCTATTCTTGCATTAATGTCAAAGAAGGTACTATATCAACACTAAGAGCCAATAATAGAGCTGATGGGATTTTTTCTTTTGGAATAAGGAAACTGTTCAAAGCTTTACTGGGGCAATGACTGCACAACTCTAAGATGAAGCGAAAGCCACTGAGTGTATGCTTTGGATAGAGTGTACAAGGCATGTGACTGTATAACATGGAAGATGGACTGTGTTTAACAATACAAATACGAGTGTTCTTCCTGAACTATAATAAATGTACAGTACTAATACATATCATTAATAATAGGGGGGGTTATGGAAAAAATAAACCAAGCATATGCTGTGGACCATAGTTTGTGATAATAGTCTGATCATGTTCTTTTATACTGTAACAACTATTCCACAATAATATAAAGTTTTGGTGGAAGGGTGATATATGGGAATTGTGCATATTGTGCATGATTGTTTTGTAAACTCACAACTTCTCTAATAAAAAAAAGAAAAGAAAGATACAAATTGCATATATAAAACTGTTTTTCTTTAAAATTGAACAAATGTATGTTAACTCGTTAATGTCAGACAAAAAAGTTATGCTAAATGAAAAATACCTGACACAAAGTACTACATATTGTATTATTCAATTTATATAAAATGTAAATATAAATAATTTTGTACAGATATAGTTAAATTAGTGGTTATGTAGGCCTAGGCAAGGACGGCTAAGGGGTGTGGAGTTTTTCTTTTTTGGAGTAATGAAATTTTTATATCTTTTGTGGTGATGAATGAACAATATTGTGATTATACTAAAAGCCATTGATTATACACTTTGAATAGATCTTATGGTATATAAATATATCTCAATAAAACTGCCTAATAAATAAATAATTGTGCAAGAGTAGCCAGAAATTGCAGCTATGTACAACAGGGGAAGCATAGAATGATTGAGGGGTGAAGAATTTCTTGTTAGTTTGTATTTTGTTTATTATTATTATTATTATTATTATTGAAATAATGAAAATGCTCTAATGATAACTGAGGTCATGAATTCACAAATATGTGATTATACCAAATACCATGGATTGTAGACTTTGGATGAATTGTATGCTTTATTAATATGTATCAATAAAATTGATTGTCTTAAAAAAGATTTTATCTGATGTAATTTTACTTGTTTTTGAAGGGCATCCTTTATATTTTCTTACAGTGCAGGTCTTCCAGTGATTAACTTTTCAGTTTTGTTTCACTAATCATTTCTTTATTTTGCCTTTATCTTTAATGTATATATCATATATGTTTTTTTCCTACCCTAAGATAACAGGCTTTCCTTTCTTCTTTCAGCATTTTAAAGATGTTTTTTATTGTCTCCCATTTAGCTTTATTTCCAAAAGGGAAGTTTGTGAGAAGTCAGCAGTTATTTTTATCTGTGTGAAAGTTGTTAAGATTTGTTTTCTTCTCTTTTGGTTATCTGCAATTTGAGTATGATGTACATTAGTGTTGTTTTCTTTGTGTTTATCTTGTTTCAGATTCATTGAGCTTGGATTTGTGGGTTGGCATTTTCTAAATCAAATTTGGAAAATCTGTTTTTATATCTTCAAATATTTTCTGCTCTATCTTCTTCTTCTAATACTCCAATCATATGAATATTTGACCACTTAATATTGTCATTCAGGTCACTAAGATTGTGTTCACTTCTTTTTCATTACCTTTTATCAGTGTTTCAATATTGTTATTTTCTATTTCTCTATCTCCAGGTTTATTGTTCTTCTGCAATGTTAATTTGCTATTAAGTACATCTCATGAATTTTATATTTCATATATTCTAATTTTAATTGTAATGCATCTATTTGCTTCTTTTTTATGAGTTTGATTTCTTACCTTATATTCCTGTTTTCCCATAAATCTTTGAACATTTTTATAATAGCCTTTTTAAATACTTTGCATCCTAATTCCAGAATCTCTCTCTTTGGGGTCTTTTTTTATTGCCTCATTTTCTCCTGGATATGATTTACATTTTTTTACTCATTCAGTTGTCTAATAATTTTTTTGGACAGTGAACATTGTGATGGTTTGCTGTTGAGTATCCTGATCTTTTTTTGTCTTCCTCTAAAGAGGGCTGGGCTTTGTTTTGGTAATCAGATAACATATCTGGTTTCAGTTTGATGCATTCAATATATATTTTTAATCTTTGTTAGATTGGGTATAAGGTAAAGTAGCATTTCATCTAGAGCTTTTTAATACCACCTATCTTTCTGTGGCATTTCTGAGATCTCTGCTGAATGCCCAACTTCTTGGTGGATGCTCTTTCTCTGGTAGTTTTGTCATTTGATTATTTTTTACTTTTTTACAATTTTTATTTTAAGACCTACTGGAGTCTTAACTTAAAACATGCAGGTTGGTAGTCAAAGACTCAATGGGACAGCTACATAGATTACTGAAACTCTTTCTCCTGATAACTCTCTCCACTCTGTAGTCTGCCCCACAAATTCAAGCCACCTGAGCTTCTACACTCCACTCTTCAGTTTAACAGGGAAGTCCATGTTTTGCCTTATTTCTACTCTTTTGCTATTGTTGGGAACTTGTCTCCAGGAGTAATCATAGAGTTCATTTTGTCTGATTTACTTGCCTCAAGGATCATAATTCTGCACTTCCTATTTTCTAATGTCTGAAACTGTTTTTTTTGTGTGTGTTTTTTTAATATGGTTTTCTTGCTACCTATTGTCGGAGGGCTAGTCAATACTGGTTATTCTGCCATGTACAGAGGAGAAAGACCCTTTTATTTGTTGAGAATGATAATTCTTATTTACTTAAGCTATATTTATTTCAGGCTAAAAATAATTCAAAGTTGTGAAAATAAATTTTATTTATAAAACTAGGTGCAGTATTTCTACAATAATTGCATTTTTCATATAGTAATTCAATTAAAATGTGGCTGAACTTTTCAAGCTATTTTCTCTCTTGGTATTTAAAACTTCATGCAATTTATAGGAATGCTTAATCACATATAGTTTGGTATTTTTATTTTTGAGGATTCGTTTCAATAGTATATACTTGGGATCTAACTGCATAATGAAATTGTCAGTGTTTATTATGTTTTTAGTATTAAGTTTTTAAGAGAAGGTAATTGGTATTTTTCTGTGGTCTCACTGTTAAGTATGTAATGGCTGCCACAAATTATCTTCAAAAATCCATGTTTATGTCTAATACAAATATTCTAAATATTTAAGGAGCTTGGGTTCTGTGATAAATTTTCAGCTGCGTTATTTTTTGAGAATAAGGTGTTGTATTTTCATTTACATTGTGAAGGCTATGCTATATCAAGATAGCTTATAATGATGCACAAAACGTAATCGATAGCTAATTATATTCAAAGGTCATGTCACAAGGCTATTTCAATAACAAATATCGTCTCTCAATTTCTCTACTTAGATTAGCAAATTTAGCTATTTTTAGGAACTTAAATATGCTCTCAAGCACTTGAACTTTCTTGTCTAAACAATATGTCATTCAGAATTTTAGGAACATCTTCCTGAACACTCATTCCTGAATCTGGGATGGATGTCTCTTTTTTGTGCACTCACAGAATGTCTTGGACATACTTCAAAAGAGATAATTTGCTGAATTATCATAATCTACTTCTTTGTTTTCCCTGTTTGATTTTAAATCCCATGAGACCAATGATGGTATATTATTCATCCTTAGAGTTCCTTAAAGTCTCAGGTACAGAGTAGATATTTTATACTTGTAAGTATTTTAAGTAAGTAAATGAAAAACTTGTTTCTGAATTCAATTTGCATAAGGGAGATTATTTTAGTAGGAATATGGACACTAATGAAATAAGAGCTTGTTAACACCATATTTTATGTTTTCTTACAGGTTCTTAAATCTGATCTACAATGGAAAAATTTCTTTTTTATCTGTTTTTCATTGGCATAGCAGTGAGAGCTCAGATCTGTCCAAAACGTTGTGTCTGTCAGATTTTGTCTCCTAATCTTGCAACCCTTTGTGCCAAGAAAGGGCTTTTATTTGTTCCACCAAACATTGACAGAAGAACTGTGGAACTGCGGTTGGCAGACAATTTTGTTACAAATATTAAAAGGAAAGATTTTGCTAATATGACCAGCTTGGTGGACTTGACTCTATCCAGAAATACAATAAGTTTTATTACACCTCATGCTTTTGCTGACTTACGAAATTTGAGGGCTTTGCATTTAAACAGCAACAGATTGACTAAAATTACAAACGATATGTTCAGTGGGCTTTCCAATCTCCACCATTTGATATTAAACAACAATCAGCTGACTTTAATATCTTCTACAGCATTTGATGATGTCTTTGCCCTGGAGGAGCTGGATCTGTCCTATAATAATCTAGAAACCATACCTTGGGATGCTGTTGAGAAGATGGTTAGTTTGCACACCCTTAGTTTGGATCACAATATGATTGATAACATCCCTAAGGGGACTTTCTCCCATTTGCACAAGATGACTCGGCTAGATGTAACATCAAATAAATTGCAGAAGCTACCACCTGACCCTCTCTTTCAACGAGCTCAGGTACTAGCAACCTCAGGAATCATAAGCCCATCTACTTTTGCATTAAGCTTTGGTGGCAACCCTTTGCATTGCAATTGTGAACTGTTGTGGTTAAGACGTCTGTCCAGAGAAGATGACCTAGAGACCTGTGCTTCTCCTGCACTTTTAACCGGTCGCTATTTTTGGTCAATTCCTGAAGAAGAGTTTTTGTGTGAGCCTCCTCTCATTACTCGCCATACACATGAGATGAGAGTCCTGGAGGGTCAAAGGGCAACACTGAGGTGCAAAGCCAGGGGAGATCCTGAACCTGCAATTCACTGGATTTCTCCTGAAGGGAAGCTTATTTCAAATGCTACAAGATCTCTGGTGTATGATAATGGAACACTTGATATTCTTATAACAACTGTAAAGGATACAGGTGCTTTTACCTGCATTGCTTCCAACCCCGCTGGAGAAGCAACACAAACAGTGGACCTTCATATAATTAAGCTCCCTCACTTATTAAACAGTACAAACCATATCCATGAGCCTGATCCTGGTTCTTCAGATATCTCAACTTCTACTAAGTCAGGATCTAATACAAGCAGTAGTAATGGTGATACTAAAATGAGTCAAGATAAAATTGTGGTGGCAGAAGCGACATCTTCTACAGCACTACTTAAATTTAATTTTCAAAGAAATATCCCTGGAATACGTATGTTTCAAATACAGTACAATGGTACTTATGATGATACCCTTGTTTACAGGTAAGAAAAATACAATTTACTTACCGTGCATCTTGGTATAGGACATTTTAATGTTCCACAGATTATTATTTTTTAATTGGCAGTGCTACTCTTTCTTGTAATTGCAGTGCTCCATTTTTTAAGGTGTAGAATGTAAGACTTGTGAAAGGTGAATACATGTGGGTAAATATTGTGAATGGTATTATTTTTGAGAGTTCAAATTTATATTTAATATCGTGTTTACTTATTTTTCTTCCCCTCATCTAAGAGATGTGACTATCAGAGAATAAGTTTGATTTATTTAAAAATTTCAAAAACATACCAGAACTTACACATCCAAATGAGTGTTCTTTCCTTCAAGGAAGTCACGTTGGGAGGCTATACCATTTTCCCAATGATGCTGCCATTGCTCAAAGCACTTTTGGAATTATCTTTAGAACCTTCGTCACACTATTTTGAATATCCTCAGTGGTGGCAAATCTTCGTCTTTTGAGGGTGAATTTGAATTTTGGAAACAACCAAATGCCATTTGGAGCCAAGTCTTGTGAATAAGGTGGGTGATCAAGATGGGTATTGCCATTTTTGGTCAACAATAGGATGTAACTATAAAATAATGAGACTGATTTTCTGAGTGATTGAGTTTTGTGCATGTGTTGTCTCATGTGTACTGGTTCTTAAGACAGTTCCAAAGAGAAAGTGTGTACATATTTTGAGCAGTGAAAGTATCACTAGTGTTAAATATAAATCTGGGTGAGGATATTGATGGACAATTTGCATCTGACTAAGAATTTCTGGTATGTTTTTATAAAGTTCAGCCTCATTGATTTATAGTCACATCTTGTCCAATTTTGAGTTGGAAATAGTCATTTTTCCCCTTCCATATAATTTTACTTATGATATACTATAATTACCCTTAGGAAGTGATACAAAATCATGGATTTAAAATAATTAATTTTTGTCTTTAAGCTTTCCAGAAATCAGATTAGCTCAGTTCTTGTATACCCAGGTGAATTCTTCAAAGATAATTTGATTTTCACTTTAGTATGGAAATGAGAGAATTTTTAAATAAGCATGGGTCTATAGGACAAAACAGAAACCAAACCAGGAATAGCTAATTGTGTGATTGATACTAGGCAAGGTTCTACCCGGCTGAGTGTTTATTTCATCTTTAAAAGGAGGAGATTAAACTAAGTGATTTCTGAAATCCTTCTCACCACTAAAAGTATAGAGATGTCTACTATTAAGCAAATTTAGTAACATAAGGTAGAATGTGTTTGTCATATCCAGTGCTTCACCTAGTTTATGGACTATTTAACTTGCTATCAATGACAGGCACACCATCACCTTCTTGTAGCTACTGGACATTCTATATATTTTAAGCATTAACTCTTAAATAAATCTGGGGTTATTTTCCAAATTCTAAAATATAAAACCTGCCACTACATGTAAATTCTAAGTGACCTTGAGCAAATTACTGGAAATGGACCCTAATGTTTGTCGTCCCTAAAATAGTGATGATACCTACCAAATAAGACCTTGTAAACAGTAAATTATGATGTATATGGAGTGCTTAGAAAAGTCTGGTATTTATCAAGAAGTCACTAAATGATAGTTATTACAATCACAAATACATACACTGGCCAGAAAGTTTCCTGGTACATTTAATACATGTTTTAATTCTAAAACTGATTTACATTGCCAGGTTTTGAAATTCCTATAACTCTCTTTTGGGGGTAAATATAGTTTCAAGCCTTTCCTTCCAAATTAAGTCTTAGTTTAGGTCCTATTTGGTTGTTCCTGAGAGAAAAAAAACACAAGCTGATAGAAAACTTCTGAGATTTAATGGATTTAGAGATGTCTATCAACTTTTATGGAAATTTATAAACTGTGCTATGAAGGAAATTTTGATCAGGCCACAATGTAGATAAGGGATTTACTCTCAAGTTAACAGTTTCTGGGACATTGATACTTGCACATTTTTATCATCCTCATTTATAGATGAAATCAAACTGGGAACCAAATGTTGAAGACATGATAGAGGAATGGCTTCTATAAAGAAAGGACCTTAAACTTAGAAATTATCTTAGTTATTAAAGATAGCTTTAGTGGGTACCATCCCATAGCAGCTTCTAACTGATTTGTAAATATATGTTGGGAAATGCATTTCCATTCTGGTTTCTAAAGTGATTGCCAGTGTTTTCCCTTCCTTCAAATTGGCTTTTAGTCACAGAGGTGTTGTAAGTGCTAAATGGATTTGTTTAGTAGTCAGATAATGTCACAGTCGCACCTTTCAAAAGCAATTTGTCATAAATGATTTTTAGCAGTGGCTTTTATTATGAGTTCTGCTTTGCCAAGCAATGTAATTAGTAGGCTTGTCAAGGCATGGTGCAGGCACCATTAATATAATGCCCACTCCAACAATGACTTTTAGCCATTTTAACTGGGTAAATATAAGATTAGATCATTTTCCCACATTTTATACTTTCTATAAATGTGCTTTTCTTAATGAGTACTGAAATGAGACGGAATTGAAGTCATGATGACTATTTCTGCTTATGTTTTTGTTTTGTTTAATATTAACACAAATTCCATTGTCCCTCAGAATGATACCTCCTACGAGCAAAACGTTTCTTGTCAATAACCTGGCTGCTGGAACTATGTATGACTTGTGTGTCTTGGCAATATATGATGATGGCATCACTTCCCTCACTGCCACAAGAGTCGTGGGTTGCATCCAGTTTACTACGGAACAGGATTATGTGCGTTGCCATTTCATGCAGTCCCAGTTTTTGGGAGGTACCATGATTATTATCATTGGTGGAATCATTGTAGCGTCCGTGCTGGTTTTCATCATCATTCTAATGATCCGGTATAAGGTTTGTAATAATAACGGGCAGCACAAGGTTACCAAGGTCAGCAATGTTTATTCTCAAACTAATGGGGCCCAGATACAAGGCTGCAGTGTAATGCTGCCCCAGTCCACGTCCAAACAAGCTGTGGGACATGAAGAGAATGCCCAGTGTTATAAAGTTGCCAATGACAATGTGATTCAGTCTTCAGAAACTTGTTCAAGTCAGGACTCCTCTACCACTACCTCTGCTTTGCCTCCTACCTGGACTTCAAGCACTTCTGTGTCCCAAAAGCAGAAAAGAAAGACTGGCACAAAGCCAAGTGTTGAACCACAGAGTGAAGCTGTCTCAAATGTTGAGTCCCAAAACACTAACAGGAACAACTCCACTGCCTTGCAGTTAGCTAGTCGATCTCCTGATTCTGTCAAAGAGGGGCCCACATCTAAAAGAGCACATTCAAAGCCAAGTAAGTTTCTCACTCTGCCTGCTGATCCAGAGCCAGGCATAGGTACTCCCTGAGTGGAGAATTAAAGGAATACTATTGTTATATTAACTCATGGAACACATATAGACTGTTTTCTAAAAGAAGCATGTCTTCGAAGGGGATGCTAATTCAGTCCAACAGTTCCAACAGGCATAGTGGAAAAGCAACGTTTTCAGATTCTAAGTGTTTATGGGAAAGCACTGTATAACCTATTTTTTTCTTTTCAATGCAAAAACCATTGAGAATTCACATAGGAAATTGGATTTGGAAATTCATGCCTTTTCTCTCTTTGATACATGGCTTATATAGTTAGGTTTGTGTATTAGCCTACTGTGTGTATACACACACACAACACATACATGCACAAGCACAAGCATATGAAATAATATAATGGAAAATAAAATGCAATGATAAAATGGTTAAGGAAAAAAATATGACACAGCAGCAGTAACTTCCCCTATCCTAGACCTGCTTGCAGATTCTGCAATAGCAGATCACAAAATGAAACCTGTCATGGTAAAAAAACATTAAGTCTTGCACAAAAAAATATGTCTTCCTATCTTACAAAGGACCACCCATGGATAATTGGAAATTTTTGCTGAGAAAATTGAATATTTCCTTTCAATGGCAATAGTGTTGCCTTTGTTTTTAGGCAAATGTTGTAGAGAACAACTCTGTGTTCTTATATCATATAAAATAAAACATTTAATAAGCATACCCAGTCAGTGTTAAAGTAAGTGCCCTTCTAAACAGCATTCTTGGTTCCAGTGCCTTAATGATTCTATGATATTTCTCATCCAAATCAATGGGAATGAGAAGAGAATGCAATTCATTTGGTAGCTATCAAAAAATCTAGTTTTAGTTTTAAGTTATAGGCTGCAATTTCATATGCATATGCCTGGGCAAAAGATGGGGCCATTATTCATTCAATACATGTTTGCTGAATGAATGAGTTTTATCTTTTTCCTAATGCAAGTGACAGAGGGCGACAAAAACACAAGTCTTGTTTTATCAAAAGCATGTTTGTTTTTATCACCAAATAGAAGAAAACTTCTAATGGAGTTCGTATACATTTATAGGTGATATAATGTCATTGCTCATTAATCAGAGTGACTTAGATTTTCCCTTTTGACAGAATTCTGCATTTCAATGAGAATTCTTAGATTTAATATATTTATTATTTTAACCAAAAGCTGTGATGAAACTTAATTATAAATCATGAGGCTTAGTGGTAATTCATCATTTAAAAAAAGAGTTTTAAATTTAGTCAGACAATAATATGACTCTACTTGTTGAAAAACTAACATCCTATGTGAACTTGATGGTATTTTATTAAAGAACAGTTAACAGGGTTAACATAAAGGTAGTGGTTTTAGAATAAAAATTATGTGGGAACTCATACTCATTACCATGCAGAAGAGAATATGAAATTTTAGTCATAATATAATGAGATAAGTATTTTATATATGAAAAGTACTACCTGGGAATAAGTTGAACACTCAGTAAAAGTTTATTACCTCTTTCAGATCACTTGAAATACCATTTAATACACAGGTGAAGAATGTCTGAATCATTACTTTAAATTCCTCCTGCTAGAAGCATATGCAAAAGTTTCACTTAATGTTAATTTGACAGAGGTATATTGTATTATACATGATTTAACATAATGCTATTCAAAAGTGGGTAAAATTAAGCACTTAAAATTTGCTTTCTGTTCCAGGCTTGAAAAAAATTGTCTGTTGGGCTCACAGTTTCTTAGGTGTTTCCTAAATCTCTTCTCTACTACCTTCTATTTCTGAAAAGTTTGCTTCATATTTCCAAAGTCTAAGCACATATTCACTGTTCAGGTGTAAAATTCTTGCATGGAATAAACGAGATCACAAGTGGTAGTGTTTTTTTTTTTAAATCAAAAGCAATAATCGAAGTAAAATGTTAATATTTTCAATGATATTGTTGTAATAATGCTCTAATACATTCAAATTAGCAATTAACATCAATTAAATAACTCCATAGTAGGTGCTAATTGGAAAAAGCTTTTTACTTTCCCCCCTTCCTAGCTTTTATCAGCATAGTCTCAAGAAATATTGTATATACTAAAGCTTACAAGACTTAAAGAAATGAATCCCAAAAGAAGAAATTTCTGGTATTGTGAAAGGTTTTGATCAAGGATAGGGTGACCTCAAACCGTGCAGCATAAGTAGCCCCTTAGCATGTCTACTCCAAGCTATTGATGAACATATTTTGTATTCCAGCTGCTTATATATTTTGAAGCAATTTCCTACTTATATTTCTAATGAAACTCTCTTCATTTAAATATGTTTTATTTCTCGTGGACATTTAAAACTATATGATATCTAATCACTTGAAGTTTCTTGTTAGACTAAAGCCATTGGAAATAATTTCTTTGTTATTATTTTTTACCAGACTATTTTCACTGTATTAACAAAATACTTGAACATTTAATTCTGAGGAGTGACAGGAGAGTGAGTTTCTGGCAAGCTTGTGCTCCTGTCTTTCAAAAAGGTTTTATTTTGGGGTATCAACAAAAGATTGCCCTATAAAAAGGATCAACGTTTTTTTCTTAAGTATGCAAAGACATTTTGATTAGGTCAGTTTCAGTGTGAAGTGACTCAAGAATAAGTCTATGGGAACATTGTGGGTAATTAAAGGACTTACTATAATACGTTACCCACAATATTTGCTAAGATGAATGAATGAAGAAATGAATGAATAGGGATAGGGAGGAAGTTACAGTAATAAGAATTTTGATTAATCAGTACAAAGAGGATTTATGATCCATAGATTATATTACTATAAGCACGAAGTTTTCTGCCCCATTCTTGTTCTTTTTGTTCTGTCATTTCTTGCATTCCTCTTTTACATGATACGAAGCATGTAGTTTCCTATTGTAGTTGCTTACTATGTATTCACTATATATTACTTCGTTTTCTTGTTCTTTTTTTAATCTTTCATTTTCAGTCATTTTACGCTATGGTTTCAGCTTTTTTTATATGAAAAAAAAAACACAAGCAAAACATTGTGCTTGCTTTCAGCATGTTTTAGCAGATATTTATACTTAATACTTTTCAACTATTTGTGTTCCTGTATTGGTGTTTGTTCCTTTTATATAATTGTCCACTGATTTGAATATATCAAACTACTATCACAGTAGGTCTTTTAAAAATACATATGTAGTATCTGAGTGTCACTAAGTAATAATGAAACATCCAAAGCTGCTTCACCATTTTAAGAGGAAACAAAGTTTGGGTTTGATCAGTATTATTTATGTTCAGTCTACAAATGGAAGCATTCCAAAATAGATTAAGTACAATAATTTAAATTAGATATAGTAACACCCACACTGTGGCTAGTTTATTTCCTTCCTGTTTACAATCATTGAGTCAGTTAATGTCACAGTAAAACATTTTATACTTTAAGACGGTTCATTTTAGTTGTTTTGTAGACATATTTTCCAAAAAAATAGAATCTAGTTTTTGATCCATGTTTAGAAATAACAAGTCTCCTCTTTGAATGATACATCTTTTTCCCACACATATTTAAGGAATTTTAAAAATGTAAATGCATTTAATTTGTCTACAAGAATCTATTTTTGTTTTTTTTGTGATGTATTTTCCCCTTCACTTTATGATGCACTCATGAAATGTTTCCAAACTAAATGTTTTATTTTCTTTGTTACTGAAAAGAAACTAAATATTTTATTTATAATTTTTAAAAAATAATAGATTGTCAGTATTTTTCTTCTTCATTTATTCATAGTGATAAAATGAAAAATAAATCTTTAAAATACCAGGAGTTAAAACATTCTTTAAACATAAGCCATCTAATTGTGCATAGAAATTGTGAAGGTAATTGGGAATTCTTCAAAGACAGCAGTTGTGAGCCCATTTTCTTCTTGGTTTGGCAGTATTCCAATTCCATTTTATAATTCTACAAAAACAATGTTTATTTATGTTAGACAGAATGAAGACTATTGACCATCTTTCCCTTGTTCAGCCCTCCCCTGTGTCTCAGGATGAGTCCAGGCTTCTAATTTGAGAGTGTATTGGTTGGATGGGTAAAGGATAGTTTTCATATCCTCCTGGGTTAACAACAATAGTAATAATAATAGTTTACCTTATAATGTTAGTTACTCTGAGATTAATTAATGGATAATCAATATAGCGTCAATTTTTAAAAGAGCATAGAGGAAATAAATCTGAATTTATGACTGGATTTTTATAATAGTTTCAGAGCTTGCTTCTTTATTTTGGATTACTCATTCATTTCCTTCCAAGATTAGATAAAATGTGTTCTGGGATTACAAATGCAATCAGTTTTGGCAGGTTTTTTTTTTTTCTGCCTTTGCCACAGAAAATAAAATAAAACAACTCTTCCTGCAGGGGTACAGAAGATAACTTAAAATGGAAAGAATAGTAAACATATTATGTGATTGAGTCTCCTCAAATGTGGTGTTATTTGAAGTCAAAAATACAAAGTAACAATTAGTTTGTAACTGGAGGGTATAATTCAGTATGAAATTACCTCACTTAAGTAAAGTTAGTGCATTTTTTATTTTATTATACTTTATAAACAGTCTATATAAATAAAATACTGAGTGTGCCATAGTCGTCTGATTTTGACCAACTATTTCAAAGTCAAAACTTAGGTTTTGGTGTTACCATTGAATAAAACACACTTTATATATTTATGTAGCTACACATAGCATATAGATAAGATATATACATATAAAATTAGTCAGATAAAATCATAATTTTGTATCCCCACAATATGGATTATAATCAATATAACAAAATTAGATTGAAATTGACCGGCTATCAGAGAACTTCTCCCTGAACGACTGTACAAATTATATTGGTTATTTATCAGATTACAATATATATTTTTGGCTTTGAACTTCCTAATGATAATCATCTTTCAGTATACCTAATATCAGCCAGTCTTTCTTTTCAAGTGGGTGATTGTTGTGTTCATAATTATTTGAAGCAAGTAAATATATTCAAATATATTCAGGAGAAAGCCAGGAGAGCCTTTTCATTTAAAATATGTGTGATTAGAAGTAGATGGACTTTTAATATTACCTGACACTAGGGTTAGGTAGAAGTTATGATTCTGCTCCAATAAATACTCTCCTAAAATGGAGGGTTTATGAAAAAACACTATATTGGCTCTGCCTAATCAGTTTTTCTGTATAATGTGAACATGTCTTATTGCTTTCATACAAAACAATCTCCAGAAACAACTGCATATTTACATGAATGAAGTACTGGAAATTTTGCACAAAACTACTTTATGCTCTTCTTATCAGACTCTTCTGTGCTGCCTGAGAATAACATTCTTTTAGCTAGTTTTTTCTTTACACTTTCATTTCTGAATGCCTAGGAGTCTTGATTAGAGAGAGGGCATTCTGGAAGGAAAATGAATGTGTTCCAGGAAGGGGTAGGTAAAAGTATGAATCCTTTGTAGCAAATTAGAACATCCATGTGGACATTTAAAGGCAGAAGGTTTTCATTTAGAATTTTACTCTTTTACAGATGATAAATAGGTACTTGTAGAATGTGATATTTGGGGGATAGTGAATGATGATTAATTCTGTAAAATGATTGCTTTATACTCTGCATAGTGACCATTGTAAATCCCTTTTTCCTGCTCTGAATTCTCTCTTCCTTGATATATTTTTATATTAATTTTATGCTACTCTCTACTTGAAATGTTAATTTTGAGTAGGGAAAATGAATTGGAACCTAATTCTCTTATTGAACTCTCATAGGAAAAGTACATTCCATATTATTACTTATTTTAATTACTAGAATGATATTTGCATAAATTCTGCCTTTGTAATATTATATATCTGGAAGGAGCCATATGGGACTATTAAATATTATGTAAGGCAATTGCAACTAATCCAAGAACTGGTAAGCATAAAGAAGGAAAAAGAAAGTTTAGATGAATCTTTGTAAAGAGGAATCATATCAAGATTTCGGGGAGAAATGCTTTAGTTTCTGTTTCTTAAAACTGAATTGTTCATGACATTGAAAATTTTATTCCCAGATGCTTTGCTGACTAATGTTGACCCGATTGTCCAGGAAACACAGGTGAGATTGTTGTTAACTGTCACATAATTCAGCACTTAAATGGGTTTATTCATTTATAAATGAACATTTAATTTTCTGTTTGCTAGTTTGTGGAACTTGCTGAAATTTTCCTTTAAAACTTTCGTGCAATGCTTGACAGTAAAAGGCAAGTTTCATTTTGGTTAACTGAATTTTCAGTTCTGAAATTTCGGCATATTTCTGGTTAACTGAATGCTTCAGATTTATATTGTAGAAATATTAGGAATACCAATAATGCTATGTGACTTAGCACTCTTGTGGTAACACATGATAGAATGCATATTTTTTAGGAATATTTCCTAATGTGAAGAGAATAGCTTGATAAGAATATATTCTCTCCTATCCTTGACCTCCACATCCTAGAGCTGAGATAACATATGATGTTTCATTGAAAGCTGATGAACATAAGAATTTCATTGTTATAAAAAATGAATGAAACAGCTTTAAAATGAAGTAAAAGACTGAACATGAAATATATGTGGTATTCTTTTGAACCAATTACTCTTCTTGAGATTTTTTTTTTTTTGGACGTTTCTAATGAGTATTTGATTTCTGCATTTTAATTGGATGAGAAAATGTGTTTCCAGAACAGAACAGCACTTTAGCAATCTGTTCAAACAGCTGGAAGCAGCAGCCATTTGCTTAAAGTTTGGCACAGGAAAAATATTCTGCTTTTAAAAGTTCTAAAAAAGGCCATTCATGTATTTGGTGGTAGTAAAAATAGGGTTTTATTATTTAACACCTCATATTTAAAAGATAGCTTGGTCAAACTTTTAGATTTTTCCTTAATGAGTTACATCCCCTAACCAAAGAAAGCGTTTTCATGCACCATTTCTTTATCAGATCTAAGATCCCATGATTATGTTGCAAAAATAAGTAAGTAAATAAAAGAACAGATGGCTTTCGCTGGGTGCAATCAATCACGCAATGTCTGGCACATGCTCTGATTTTTATTTTGTTTATTGAATTGACCTGCATACGTAGGGGCCCTCTCCCCCTTTTTCTGTTTCAATCTCAACCATTACCTCTCTCCCCACTTTTCCTCCCTCCCCTTCTCTTTCTCTTTCTCTCTCATTTTAAAAGTTTGTTTAGCATGTGATTTTTGACATATAAGTAAACTAAAGTTAGGATATCTTTAGAGGATTAGGAAGTAAATGATGAAACCATCAGAAGTTTGATTCAGAATGTTGTATTAAGTTTTGGAAGCAGGAGTGATCAATACTTGAGTCCTTTTTCAATTGATTAAATAACATAATTTCCCAAATATACACCTTTCATGGGACATATTATATATTATTGTGTTCATTCATGTATTCTGTCACTTTGCCAGAGGTAGAATTTAGAGAAAAATAATCTCTTTGGACTCTGTATACTACTAAAGAAGGCACAGGGCCTGTAAATATAAATATATAAGATTTTTAATAATGCTTTTTATCTTAACGTAATTAGTTCAATTATAGAAAGTTTGGAAAACACAGTAAAATTAAGTTATACATAAATCAGTCCTAATCTACCACCCAAATACAATTA
>PVKH010000742.1:0-34804 GCA_004027955.1 Chaetophractus vellerosus | reverse complement strand
AAGGGGTAAAAATGGGAGTGACACCACTCACTATTACCCCTAGTGACCCACTAGGAAAATTTTTGCTTCCTGTCCCTGCAACCTGAAGCTCTGCTGGTCTACAGGTTTTAGTCCCAAAAGGAGGAGTGCTGCCAGCAGTGTACACAACAGTGATTCCATTGAACTGGAAGTTAAGACTGCCACTGGCCACTTTGGGCTCCTCTTGCCTGTGAATAAACAGGCAAAGAAAGGAATTACTCTGCTGGCTGGGGTGATTGATCCTGACTATCAAGGGGAAATAGGACTAGATCTACATAATGGGGGTAATGAAGAGTTTGCCTGGAATGCAGGAGATCCTCTAGGGCATCTCCTAGTACTGCCATGCCCTGTGATTAAAGTCAATGGAAAAAGGTTAACAACCCCATTCTAGGCAGGACTAACAATGGCCCAGAATCTTCTGGAATGAAAGATTGGGTCACCCCACCAGGCAAAGAACCACGGGCAGCTGAAGTGCTTGCTGAAGGTAATGGGAACAATGAATGGGTAGTGGAAAAAGGTAGTGATAAATATGAACTTCGACCACATGACCAGTTACAGAAACAAGGACTGTAATAGTCATGAATCCTTCCTCCTTGTTTTGGTATGAGTATGACTGTATATGTACACAAAATTAATTTCTTGTTTTCTTCCCCAACCTTTTCCCCTATCATATGAAAAGTTTTGTTAATTTCATATCATAATATTTAAGGATGTCAAGTTTAAGAGTGAATATTGCCCAAGGTCTTGCACCATATTCTATGGGGAATTAATGCATACACAGGGGAGTTAAACATTGTTAGGTGGAAATATATATGTATGCTTGTATGTTATTGTTTTTACTTAGAGACTAAGTATGGTTTAGGGTAATGTGTATGGTTGCCGAGTTGACAAGGGGTAGACTGTGATGGTTAGGCTAATGTGTCAACTCGGCCAGGTAATTGTATCCAGGTATTAGGTCCAGCAAGCACTGGGCTAATTGTAATACAAAAGCATTTATGGACTTCGATCACTAGTGAGTTTACTTCATGGATTGCTGATTACATCTGCATCAATCAGGGAAATTGGATCAAGAATGGATGATGATTTTATCCAATCAGTTGACTGCCATAAAAAGGGGAAGTGATTTCAACATTCAGAGAGAATTTCCCAGCTCATTGTTTGACAGCTAACTTCTCCCAGAAACTCATCAAGGACCCTTCATCGGTCTTTCATCAGAGCCCCTGGCTTGCAGCCTGTCTGCGGAACCTGGACTTGTGCATCCCCAGGGTCATGTGAGAGACTCATAAAATCTTATATTATTGACAGATATCTCCTGTTGATTCTGTTTCCCAAGAGAACCCTGACTAATACACCCCCTTTTCAAAACCCATTTGGCCATAAATGTAGAGGTTGTTCTCTGACCTTTCAATTCAATTCCATTGGTCTATATGTTGGCCCTTGTTCCAGTACCATGCTGTTTGCATTACTGTGGCTTTGTAATATGTTTTATGATCAAGAATTGTGAGTTCTCCAACATCATTCTTCTTTTTCAAGACAGCTTTAGCCATTCAGCGATCCTTACCCATTCATATGAATTTGTTGAATGGCTTTTCCATTTCTGCAGCGCTGGTTGTTAGAATTTTAATTGGGATTATGTTGAATATGTAAATTGCCTAAGGTAAAATTGACATCTTAATACTATTTTGTCTTCCAATCTATGAACATGGAATTTCCTACCATTTATTTAGATCTTTAATTTCTTTTAGGAATGTTTTGTAGTTTTCTGTGTACAAGTCCTTTACATCATTACTTAGTTTTATTCCAAGACATTTTATTCTTTTAGTTGCTATTGTAAATGGAATTCTTTTTTTTTATTTTTTAAAGGTTTTAAAATTTATTTATTATACATCCCCCGCTTTCTCCTTGTTTTTGCTGTGTTCATTTTTGTGTTCTTCTGTGTCTGCTTGTCTCTCCTCGCTGTGGCGACCCGCCGAGTCAGCTCACCGCGTGGCAGCCTGCCTGCTCGTGGTGGTTTGCCCTGCCCGCAGTGGCTTGCCTTCTTGAGGCAGTAAGCCTGCTCAAGGAGGCCCCGGGAACCGAACCCAGGGCCTCCCATGTGGTAACCCTGAGCCCTGCCAATTGAGCTATAGCCGGTTCCCAGAATTGTTTTTCTTGATTGTTCATTGCTTGTATATAGAAACACTACTGATGTTTGGGTTTTGATCTTGTACCCCATCACTTTGCTGTATTCATTATTAGGTCTAAGAGCTTTGTGGAGATGGTTAATTATTTTTTTTTACAAATATTCCAAGGCAATTCTATAGTCTTTTCTGCAAATGGTACTGAGACATTGGATTTCTACTTGCAAAAAAAAAGAATTTAAACACTTTCCCCATACCATATAAGAACATTAATTCAAAATAGATCATATACCTTAATGTAAAAGGTAAAATTATAAAACTACTAAAAGCAAACATTAAGGAAAATATGTGTGACCTTTGGTTAGGCAGATTTCTTAGATATGATACCAATAGCATAATACATAGAAGAGAAAGTTGATGAATTTTACTTCATTAAAATTTAAAACTTTTACATTTCAAAAACAAAATAAACAGATGAGTAACAAACTGAAAGAAAATATTTGCAAATCATATATTTGATAGAAGATTTAAATCTAGAATGTATTAAGAAGTGTTACAACACAATAATAATGTCAAATAATCCAATTTAAATATGGGCAAAAGGTTTGAATAGTCAGTTCACTGAAGAAAAATTATATATGATCAATGTGCACTAGAAAAGATGCTCAATATCATTAGTCATTAAAAGGAAACTTAAGTCATAAAATACCATTTCATACTCTCTAGTTTGTCTATAGTACAAAAGATAGAAAAAAAAAACAAGTTTTACTGAGGATGTGAAGAAACTCGTTTGAGAATGTTAAATGTACAGCCTCGTTGGAAAACAGTTTCATAATGAAATGTTATCACACCAACTTCCCGTATGATTCAGTGATTCTTCACCTAGAAACATGAATATAAAAAGATTGATACAAATGTTCATACCAGAGTTATTCATAATAGCCCATAAAAAGAAACACTCCAAATGTGCATCTGCTGAACAATTGTTTTGCTAAACAAAATGTGGTATATCCATGCAATCAAATACTATTCAGTAGTAAAAGGAAAGAACTACTGATACATGCTGTAACAAGGATGGACCTCAGAAACATTATACCAAGGGAAAGACATCAGATACAAAAAATGACATATTGTATTAATTCATTTATATGAAATATCCAGAAAATAAAAATTTAAAGATATAGAAATCAGACTAGTGGTAGCCTGAGGTTGAGAGTACATGGAAACATTGAAAATGGACATGAGGAATCTTTCTAGAGCAGTGAAAATGCTCTAAAGCTGGATTGTGGTAATAGTTGCACAACTCTATGAATATATAAAAATATTTTTGGATTATATACCCTATATGGGTGAATTTTATAGTACGTAAATTTACCTCTGTATGTTTTTAAAATTTTAAATATGTGTGCATGCTTTACTTATTTTTCTTGTTTATTATGTTTCCTTCCATTTTTTTTCCTGTTTTACTCATTGCATTTTCCCAGTGCTTAGAAAGGTTGACACATGCAGATGAACAAGAAATATTTGTTGAGTGAATGACTGAAAAATGGATAAATTAATATATAGGTAGATGAATTATGAAGGTTTGCTTTTCAGCTATTTTAGAAATTGAGTCAGAGCTATTCTAAAATGAACACCTAGACAAATCAGTTCTGTCTAAACTTTCTCTCATTATGAATCTTTTGTGAGTAAATATATGGATAAAAAATTATAATATTGACTATCTTATTCTCAATAACACTACAGACTTATCCACAGATGGCTCAGGAATCCAATCATGTTGCTTCATTTAACCGCATATCAGTTGGCTTATTTATTAGAATGATGTGATCAACTCCATTCAATAAAAAGCATTCTTGCCAGACTTGTGACTGCAATGAGGATTTTATCCACAATATCCCAGCTTTCTGCCTAGCAAACCTTTAAGGAAGGATGGGCAAATATTACTATTCCCGTTTAACAGATGAGAAACGTAACATTTAGAAAGGTTAAATAATTTTCCAAAAATCACAGTATGATGAACTGTTTTGTAGAGGCAGGGCTTGATACAAAGTTTACTTAGAAAGAAAATAGTTTCCTACCTGAGCTAGTGATAGGCTTTATTCAGACCAGTTCCCTCACTGAACTCTTGGGCCTGATCTAGGCTTGCTTGCACTCAGAGCCATTCCATGCCTTTCCCTTCCTCAGTTCTCTTCCCATCCACCCACCCTGAGATGGCTCCCTCATCTGTTTGTGCATTGTTTTTACTCATTGTTTGTGCTCATTGTATACTCTTGTTTTTTGGCTTTTCTGCTCATTGTTTGTTTTTAGGAGGCACTGGGAACCAAACCCAGGACCTCCCATGTGGAAGGTGGGCTCTCAACTGCTTGAGCCACATCCACTCCCTGCTCGTTTGTTTTTGCTCATTGTCTGCTCATTGCTTTTGCTCATTGTAGTGGTTTGATATTATTTATGAATTCCAAAAATAGATATTGGATTATGTTTGTAAATTGGTCTGTTCCTCTGGGTACATTACATTATATTGGACTCAGAGGTTTCACTCTTACTTGATTAAAGTATGATTAAGGTTTTGATTGGGCCAAGTCAGTAGGACATTGAGTTCCCACTGACTATGCTCATTTATTTATTTGTGGGCAGGGACTCACAGAGAAAACAATAAGGCAGAAGAATTAGTGGGCGTTTTGATATTGGAAGTAAACACACAGAGAAGCAGTTATGTGAGGAAAGAGAGAAGGCTCCGTTAGACACAGCAGATTCCCCGGAAGGAGAGATGAGCTGTTCACCTGACAGTTTACAACTGGCCTTGTGGAGAGAGCAGAGCAGCTGAGGCTGCATCAACACATGGCAACAGACGCTGGGTGAGAAAGTACCTCTTATGGTACCTTGAGTTGGGCTCTTTAGGGCCTTGTGACTGTAGGCTTCTACCCCAAATAAATACCCTTTATAAAAGCCAACAGATTTTGGGTATTTTGCATTAGCATCCCTTTGGCTGACTAATACGCTCATGCTTTTTGCTCATTTTCTGCTCTTTGTTTATTGTTGTTGTCTGTTCATTCTTTTTGCTTGATATATGCTCATTGTTTGTTTGTCTTCTTTTTTTTTTTTTTAAGATTTTTTTATTTTATTACATATCTCCCCTTCCCCCCGCTGCGGCGACGCGCCGAGAGTGGTCACTGTGCAGGCGCGGCTTTCCCCGCTTGTGGGCAGTCTCTGTGTCCGTTCACGGCCGGCGCTTGCTTCAGTTCGCGGGTGGCTGGCTGCGCTCCATCCGCGGGCGACCTACCCTGCCCGTGGCGGCTCTTGCCCTGTCTGTGGCAGCTTCTTGCCCTGCCCACGGCGGCTCCGGCACGCCCATGGTGGCTTGCCACTCTCAAGGCGGTCTGCCCGCTAGGAGAGGTCCCCGGGAATCGAACCCAGGGCCTCCCATGTGGTATGCCGGCGCCCTATCCATTGGGCTATCGAGCCGGCCCCTGTTTGTCTTCTTTATGAGGCACTGGGAACTGAACCTGGGACCTCTCATGTGGGAGGCGGGCACTCAATTTCTTGAGACATATTCATTCCCTGCTCTGCTCGCTTCAGCATGGGCCTGACTTCTGTAGTCTGGGGTCCCCAGATTCCTATGTCAGCTGGGTCATCTAAAGGAAGATACTTGCAGAAGATTGTGTGTCAGTAGGGAAGAAGAAGCCAGGGCATAGTTCCCTAACACTGTGTCACAGGATTTCTTCCAAGAATCCACTTCCACTGCATAGCCTTGCTCAGCCTCCTCAGGGAGACTTACCTTTGTCTGGCAATTTTATCTGTGTCTTTTGTCCATCTGGGCACTAGTTGCCCCCCAATGTTCCTAATTTCTGGGATAACCACCATCCTGTGTAATTGGCCTCTCAGTTTTTCCTATATATACAATTTCCTGTATTAAAATCCCCTCTATTTTGAATTCTTTTTTTTTTTTTTTGGTTCTGTTTTCATGGTTGTCTGATACAAACCCAACAGTGGTTTTTCTGCATTTTTACCATCTTTCAAGGTCCACCATGTACCATCCTTCAACATGAGGCCTAGCTCCCAAGAGTCTTCTCCTCTGAAATAAAAACATTTTAACATCGCTCATTTATTATTTAGTCACATCAGGTTTCTTTCATCTTTTGTATGATTATCTTCTCCCGTTATTTAAGTTATATTACTATTATCACATTCCATGCGTTTGTATTTTCCCAATGATGCTATTTTGTTTAATGAAAATGATATTATGACAATATGATAAAAAATGATATATTTTGCTCTTCTCTCTCAAGAATTGTGTTCCCAGAATTCTACTATTATACCCTAGTGGAAAGCAGAGGACAGAGGCTAAAGTCCCAATCAGACAGAAAGAAGAAATGAGAAGTTCTCTCCTTCTGATTCAGAGTAGATGTTGGAAAGGGATCAAGAAAAGAGAAGCCCATAGTGAAGCTTCATCCATTATGAGCTCCCCTCTCTGGGCCCAAGTCCTGAAGTGAGAAGCATATAAGGCAAGGGAGGGAAACAAAAGATTAGAGCATTTTTTTCCCCACTCACAACCTGAAAATCTGCATGATATCTATTTCACAGTCTACCAGCCACAGGGTTGGACAGGGAGATGAGACAGCACTCTTGTGCCAGCATTCCTCCCCTGAGGTGTGTTCAATCATCCCAAAGTTCCCTCAGCCTTAAATGTGGAGACCCAGAGCCAGGGAGAATTTACCAGAAGGCGCCATCGCAGTGAGTCACCTAGGCATCAAATTTGAGTTATCATCGAACCTCAGGGTCCCAGTGGGGTGAAATCAACAGCTGAGAAAACCATAAATTCATTAGCCATAGGTTAAAACATTAGATATTAACAGGGTACCCTGAGACCAAGCAGACTTAAGTATTGTTGTAAATTAAAAAAAAGTAAGCTGACAGTACAGACCAGCAGGCCAACTTCCTTCCAATGGCTATAGCATGATAGAAATTTCTTCCCACATGGAACCAGTCACCAGTTTAAAACAATGTAGGGACAGAGATACACCAAACATCCATCCAAATGATACTGAGTTACTTAAAGAGACTGGTGTACTTCTACTCTATGAGCAAGTTAGACATTTTACTTATTTATGAGTTTATGCTTTATTATCTGTCCTACTTCTCTAGAATATAGACATCATAAGGGTAGGGATTTTGTTTGTTTGGGGTTTGGCCAGTAATAAATCTCCAATATTCAGAACAGTACCTAACAAACAGTAGGTACTCAAGAAAGAAATATTGATTGACCTTAAAAAAAAAAAAAAGGATGCTCAGGAGTAAAAGTAAATCAGTTGTAAGTAAATAGAAACACCATAATATTTTAGTACCTGGTAATGTAAGTAAATTTGCATTTTTATCCCTCAGAGTATCTGGTGCTAACTGGAACCTTTAATATATCTTGCGGCTAGAGTAGATGCTATGAGAGTAACTTATTTAAAGAAGGACAGAATAAATTAGTCAGACCACCCTTGAGACTACCCCAAGTTATTGTATTCAGTTATCTTGACTATAAAATTACTGGTTCCTAATTCTCTACAAACTTGCCTACAGAAAATTAAAGGTTATCTTAAAAGAATCTGATAGAATTAGATTCAAAATCTAATCTATGACTCTAAATGTTAAGGCACAACTCAGCAAGGTATGAGTTCTAAAAAAAAAAAAAAAGATTTGGTCTACAGAAATAGATCTCAGCAAACTACTGTTAATTTATGAAGTTAAATGAAATATTTTCAGTCAAGCAGAGACTAGAAAGTATACATAAACACCTCATCAAAAATAATGATTAGAAGAAGTACTCCAGCAACACAAAACCTAACTCAGAATAATATACTCAAGAAAGGAGAAGAAATAAACAAAATTCAGCAATGAGCAATAATAGTTAAATTTACATTGAGTCTAGAAAGCAATATAGTTGTGGTTCAAGTATTTCAAAGGCTGAAATGGAGGTAATATTGTAAACAATAATATCAACAATTTAGAGGTAAAATTACATATTATTTTACTAAAAATTGAGAAGTAAATAATGGATAGGGTTTTCTTTTTTGAGTCAATAGTAAAAAGTGAAAATTGAGAAGTAAATAATGGATAGGGGGGCTGGCTATAGCCCAGTGGATAGGGCACCGGTTCACCCATGGGAGGCCCCGAGTTTGGTTCCCGGGGGCCTCTCAGGGCGGGCAGACCACCCTGAGAAGGGCAAGCCGCCGTGGGCGGGGCAGAGCTGCCTGCGAACGGAGCAGAGCTGCCTGCGCAGTGAGCTGACTCCGTGCGTTGCCGCAACGGGGGGAGACAGAGCAGACACAGAAGAACACACACACACCCACACAAAAATGAACACAGCAAAGAGCAAGTTGAAAGGAGGGGATATGTAACAAAAAAAATAATTAAAAAAAAATAATGGATAGGGTTTTCTTTTTTGAGTCAATGGTAAAAAGTAAGAGATAATGTAAAAGGAGAAAGTAAAAGTTTTCTTGCTTAGAATAAGGAGATCATAAATAATATTTAATTATTGTTCCAGTAGAGAATTATATGTACAAATATAGGAAAATAGAAATTTGAATAACCCAGAAAAATTCAAAAAAGATGAAAGAGGAAATATTTAGCAAACATAATACAATAAAAAAATAAGGCATGAATAAGGTAAAAATTTCATGACCAAAATAAATGTATTATAAAACACAGCAATTGAAAGATCGAATATAAAATGTAAAATCTAATTATACACTGTTCATAAGAAAAAACCTAAAACAAAGGAATAGAAAGTTTGGAAATAAAGGAATAAACAAATATAAAGCAAATGAAAACATTGATAATGTAAAGTTAGCAATATTATTATAATAAAATATTCTGTTCAAAGAAATAACATTAAGTGAAATAAAGACAACTTACTTTGATATCATTGCAATCCACAGTGAGGATTTATTATTCTTTTCACTGCCCTATCAAATCTTCCCAAAGAGCAGAACCTGATAAGTGATTATGTGGAGCTTTTTACCTTGAGAAGTGATCTCAGGGACAAGAATCGTCACTGAGGATTCAAAGAAGGAAGGAGGTCAAGCCATTGTAGGGATATCATCAAGCAGTGGGCAACTGAGACCATTTGAGGGATTATGTAGAATGAATGTCAGAATATTCCAGAAGAAAAAAACATTTACTCATCAGATCCCTTTATATTCCATTGCTCAAGAGTTTCTATATGGGTGGTAACTGTTTTGAACTTCCAAGATCGATCAAGGGTGATTGCCACACAAGATCGCACAAGTGATCCAGGCATGGAATTATAATGAGACTAAGACAATTTCCTTAGAATTAGATCTTCAAATAGGTCCAGAAATAAATAAATTAGCTCACACAAATGTACTATACATATGCACACATTCACAAGCATTCCTTAAAAATGTGTACCTCAAGATTGGAGAATATGTCATTTCAAATGTCTATGAAATTTTACATTTATAAATGTTGATCATGCCCAAGACCACAGAAAATCTCAGCACACACAACAAAGTAGAAATTTTTTAATCTTCATTCTCTGGCAGCAATTTTAATAAGGCACCATTAAAATAAAAATCTGGTAGTCATAAAATAAGAATCTTCAGTAAGCAAAACAAATAAATAAACTAACAAACAAACAAAAACAAGTGACCTAACAATTTATATTTTAAAATATAATAAAAATAAGTCATGTATATCAAAGAAGAAATAAAAATGTATTAGAAATGTGTGGCAATAAGAACACAACATGTAAAAATCCTGATAGTGCCAAAGTTCTACTTAGACAAAAACATCAAAGTAAAGAAAGTGAGAGAGACATGAACTTGGCCTTTTCCAGAAACAGAAAAAAGGCTAGTAGTAGCTTACTGAGCATGTGTGGCAACCAGGGAGGCAGAAGCACACTAGACCTTATACACCTTTGTTATTTTAAAATATTCAAATAACTTGTTTTTATCTGATGAATGGAGAATGTACAGTTAGGAGACAAGGGTAGAAGCAAGAGTTATGAAACTTTTTTCAATAATCCAAGAAAAGGATGATGTTACATGCCTATAATATCAAAATATCAAAATAAAGTGACATATATTTGGAAAAAGCTATTAAGCAGTGATGTTTGGATGGTGTAATAGAGGAGAGAGAGGAGTAGAAGACAAGTTTGGTAACTTGGTGAGTAGTGATACCATTTTCTTTCATGGGAAATCTGGGGAAGAAGCAGATTTGCATCAGAGAATTAAGAGTTCCATATGCACATGTAACATGTGAAGAGATGAGTTTGGAGCTTGGGGCAGTTGTCAAGGCTAAAGATATACATTTCGGAGATATTAGCATATAGATATTAATCAAATCATGGTATAGATAAGATGGCTTAGGAAAAAAGTGTAGATGGCTCAGGGAAGAGGGCTCAGGAGTAGGCTTTAGTGGCAACTGAGCCACACCTCTGGCTCTGTTCTTGCAATTTTACAGGGATTATCTCACTTGCCTGCTTTTGCCAATGAGGTTGGAGAAAAAGCAGGCAAGTGAGATAAAGGATTATTGTGAAGGGAGAAAAGGACTGTTGCAATAGATGGAGGAAACTATTGCAGTAGGGAGAACGATCTGACCATAAATTCCACAAGCATCTCAAGAGTGAAGCAAAAAGCATTTTTGCTTTTATAGAGAAGAAAGAACCAGGTGTAGGGAAGAGGAATGAAAGGTTGACATGATCAGATATAAATCAGAGAACGTTTTTTGCTGAAGCAGGTTATTTTCTGGAAGGTGCCTTAAAGTTCAGGGACCTGAAGGAAGGAGAGAAGCTTAATCAAAGTTTGGTTAACCAAGATTTTGTTCTGATCTATCAATGGGAATAAGCAGTTCAAGTAATCATTTATAAGGCAAAGAATGGTGAACAAAGGGAGCATCTTGAGTCTTATCTGAGTTATATGGGGAAGGGTGGTTCTTTGCAGTATGCTGTTTTCTGGAATATAAAGGATGTGGGGATTTCTTAAACTTTACAGTATTCCAGGATCACAGGGCTTAGGTGAAAATGAAATTTTGTCATATTGTGTACATGTACTTACATAGAAAGATTTCCATTAGGTATTTTTAAGGGAGAAAAGCAGAGTAGAGAACAGAATGAATATGACTCTACTAAAAATAAAATGTGTGTGTATATAAGTGTCTATGTGTAGAATTTGTTAATTTAACAAAGAATGAAAAAAATAGGCACCAAAATGCAAATAGTTGTACTCTCTAGGAGGAGACTATAAGTATTGGCTTCCTACTTTACATGCTTCTGCATTATTTATTTATTTGTGTATTGGGGATACATTGTTTTTGTATTTAGAAAAAATCAGCAAGGATATTTCTGTTATAAACATTTAAAAGAGTACTATATATACTTCTAAACTACTACATTCAAAAGAGTTGATAAAATGATTTTCTGACAAAAATAGACTAACAGCACTGACTCAAGAAGGATAAGAAATATAAAAAAGACCAAAAATCCTAGAAAAGATTTGAAAATTCAGTTTAAAAAATCGTCTCTAAAATTGTTCTTCGGCCAGAGCTCTATTATGGACTTCTTTTCCTGAACTTTCACTTATATAACTTACACAGTTAAGCAAATGTATAGTTTGTATAAGTTAAGTTTCTATGACATAAAATTGCAGTTTATGACTTGTGACAAGTAAAGCAAAGTACACATAAATTGTAGACATATTTTCTTTACAAACACATGTGTACATAAATTAGATGATAACAAGCTAAAATTCAATGTATATATTTTAAAAGTTGCCTCAACCAACTAGGGTTTATTCTATGAATTATAATAAGGTTAATATCAAGAAACTATTGATAAGAATAAAAAAATTAATAGAATGTATTTTTAGAGGATTTATAGAGGTAAATATAGTCAAGTGCTTTTCATTGGAATGTGAACTCTTAATAGATGCTTTTATTAACATTCTATTTGTAGGTCCAACAAGAAAATGTGTGTGATTTTAATAGAAGTTGAAAAGGCAGCTTATCATATTTTATGTTAAATCGATACATATTTCTGATTAAAATAAAACTGTTAGAAAATGTGTGGCTAACAAATTTTACAGCATACGAAATATATTAAGCAACAATCAATATTATCATTAATGATGACAAATTATAGCTATTCTCTTTCAAAAAACAGGAAAAAAAAGAAATAAAATGTTTACTATCTCATTACTATCACCATGACATTTGTGGCCAAAGTATTAAGACATTTGTCTAGCTAAAAAGATAAAAAGAGGCAAATTATCTTTCTTTTCAGATTCCATGATTATATGACTAGAAAATCTGAAAAAACTACTTACAATTTTTGTAATAAACAATAGAGTTTGATAAAGTGTCTGTGTACAAGATTGTTAGATATTATAATATAGATCTCTAAAATTCTAATTTGGGACTAGGCTTTATGATGATAAAAGTAAAGTATTATATTTAGTATTGTACCACTTTAAAAATTACCCCAAAATAAGGCTAGTTATAAATACATGAGATGCGTTAAGTAAAAGAAAATGACCACCTTCATTGGGCATTGCCAGGAGGGACCTGTTTCTAAGAAGGGATTTTTCCAGAAGACAAAAACAGTTTACTTGAAGAAGATTTCTGAGAAAAAATGGAATCCATTCTATAGTACCGCAGATAAACCAGTTTAGGTCAAGTAGAGATAGTGTATCAAAATGAAAAAATATATCATCCTAATCAATGTATATCTACTCCCCACTTTGTAAGAACCTCCTCCCATGTAAAATGGAAACTTAACATCAGCCAATCAGAACAATTTCTCACTTGCTTCCACAATTACCCTATATAGGCTCACCCTTCCCACGCCCTCAGCAGAGCTTCCTTCTACTTTCTGAATGGGATGCTGCCCAACTAATGAATTTTTCAATAAAGCTGTGAGATCCTAACTTGCCTGAAAAGTTTTCCTTTTAATGTATGTATGCTGAAAAAAAGTACAACATCTCTGAGCTATGTAAAGAAACACTTTAGTAAATGGAGAGAATAATTATGTTCTTTCTTAAGTATGTTAATTTTAAGAACTTAATTAAGGTAGCATATATATCTACCTCCCCTCCTCTGAGTCTCTTAGAACAGGTTTAGGGTCCCCTTCATTCTAAACAGCCTTGCTTTTTATGCTCTAAATGCCTTTTTTAAAAAGTAATGGTTATCCATAACTCTAGAAAAGTGAAAGGATGCTATGCATAAGCTAGAAATTTTGAAAAGTTCCCGAAAGATAGACTGCAGTTGAGTTAGACTTGCAGAATGAACAAAAGCAGGGAAATCCATAGCCCAAAGAACGTGCTAAAGAAGAGTAGACCCTGGAAATGAGATGGTGCATTATCTTCCAGTAAGAAGAGGAATCTCTTCACTTATATATTCTAGTTTAGTTAAATAGAAAATAAAAATGTGAACAAGTAAAAATATAATGTCCAGTAATGACTGATGCTATGAAGAAAAATGAGGGGAAAGGAGATTTTCTGAGGAGGTGACATTGAGCAGAAGGCTGATTTAAATGAGGGGAATAAGCTATCCAAATATCTGGGGAAAGAGAATTCTGGGCAGGGTGAATAGCAGTTGCAGATGCCCAGAGGTGGGAGAAAGGTATGTGTTTCCAAGTTTCCATTGTGACTCTCGGGTAGACAAATACCTCTTACACAGGTCATAAAAGGGACTGTCTTTTTAAAAAATGATAAATTGGACTTAATCAAAGTTAAAAGCTTCTGATCTTCAAAAAAAATGCTATTTAGAAAATGAAGCAGTATGATGCAGACTCAGAGAAAATATTTGCATTTCTTATATTTGGCAGAGAACGTGTATCCAGATATAAAAAGGAACTCTTACAACTTAATAAGCAAAAGACAATCCAATTCAAAATGGGCAAAAGATTTAAACAGACATTTCACAAAATAAGATATATGGGCAGTCAATAAGTACATGAAAGGTACTCAAGGTCATTAGTTATAAGGGAAATACAAATTGAAGGGACAAGGTACCCAATACACATCCAGTAAAATGGTCTAAATTTAAAAAGAATGACATTAGCAAGTGTTGGAGAGGGTTTAGCACAACTGGAACTCTCATGGATTACTGCCAAGAGTGTAAAATGATGTAATTAATTTGGAAAAAAGTTCAGCAATTATTTCATAAAGTTAAGCATATGCTTAACACTTGTCCCAATAATTCTTCACCTATTTTCCAAAAAGAAATCAAAACATTTTGCTCACAAAACACTTAAACACAAATGTTCTTAGAAGCTTTATTTATAATAGCTACAAGGTGAAAATATCCCAAATATCATCAAAAGACAAATGAATGAAAAATAAATTGTGTTCTAGTCAACAATAGATTGGACTATTACTCAGCAGTTAAAGGGAAGATGCATCAGCTTGAATGATTCTCAAAGTCATGCTGAGCAAATCTAGATATAAAAGAGTAAATCTAGATACAAAAAAAGAATATACAATAATATTCCATTCATAAGAAATTCTAGAATAAACAACAAATTTATAGAGACTGAAAGCAGATCAGTGGATTTCTAGTGCTTGGGGTGGAGAATTGACTGCAAAGAGTAATTAGGGGATTTCTTGGAGTTTTATAAGTAGTCTGTATCTTGGTGAGAATGTGGTTGGTTACACTGTTTCATTTGTTTTTCATTTGTTAGACCTCACCAACCTGTACATTGGAAGTGGTGGCAATTTATTGTATTTAAATTATACCTCAATAATGTTGGTTTTTAAAGTAAAATAAAAAATTAATGACATTGACTTATTATTTGATAAACCTGAAAAGATGAAAAACCTCAAAAGGAATCTACTTCTAAAAGAGGCACTAAGTAAAATGTTTTATTACAATTCCTAATAAACATTCAATGATTAAATATTTCCTAAATTACATAAGATCTTCAAGATCATATAAAAGATATAAAACTAACCAACTTGTTTTATATGAGCCTAATAAAATCCTGATGCCAAGCATGAACAAAAATAGATAAAAAGGAAAAGAAAGATAGGTCAGGGAAGCAGATGTGGCTCAGGGGATTGGGTTCCTGTCTACCATATGGGAGGTCCAGGGTTCGATTCTCGGCGCCTCCTGGTGAAAGGCAATCTGGCTCATGCAGCAGGCTGGCCCACGCAGAGTGCTGGCCTGCGTGCAGAGCTGGCGCAGCAAGATGATGTAGCAAAAAGAGACACAGAAGAGAGACAATGAGAGACACAGCAGACCAGGGAGCTGAGGTGGTGCAAGATACTGGGCACCTCTCTCTACTGTGGAAGGTCTCAGGATCAGTTCCCAATGCTGCCTAAAGAGAAGACAAGCAGAAACAGGGGAACACACAGAGAGCAGACAGTGAGCACAAAACAACAAGGGGGGCAGGATAAATAAATACATAAATCTTTTTTAAAAATGAAAGAAAAAAGATAGGTCAAATTCTTTTATGAACGTAGATGGAATAGTGCCGAACAAACTCTTAGAATATTGAATACAGCATTTAAAATAATAATAATAATTAGGGATTATCACAGAAATGCTAGTATTATTCAATATTAGAAAATGTTTTAAATGTAACTTACTCCGTTAAACAATTAAAAGACAACCAAATCAATCATATTAATGGATAACTGAAAATTTGATAAAAGTTAACACAATCCTGATTTTTAAAAAATAGCGAGCTATTTCCTTTATTCTTAAGATAATGTGATAAGACAAAAAGAGTAAAAAGATGTTTTCTTGTAAATAAAGGTTACAACTTTTATAAAGTTTAAGAGATCCAATTGAAAATCTATTAGAATAAAAAGGATTTCAGAAAATGTGATGGTTACGCTAATGTGTCAACTTGGTAAGGTAATTGTGCCCAGTTGTTTGGTCAAGCAAGCACTGGGCTAATTGTAATACAAGGACATTTATGGACTTCAGTTACCAGTGAGTTTACTGCATAGATAGCTGGTTACATCTACATCAGCCAGGAAGATTGCTGTCAGCAATGAGTGATGTTTTATCCAGTCAGTTGAATGCCTTATAAGGGGAAGTGATTTCACCATTCAGAGAGAATTTCCCAGCGGGTCTTTGGACAGCCAGTGTCTCCTGGAAACTCATCAAGGACATTCATTGGACTTTCATCAGAGTCCCTGGTTTGCAGCCTGCCTGTGGAACCTGGACTTGTGCATCCTCACTGTCACATGAGAGACTTTTACAAAATCTCATCCTATTGATAGATATCTCCTGTTGATTCTGTTTCCCTAGAGAACCCTGACTAATACAGGAAGTTGGCTTGATATATGATTAATAATAATTCTTAAAACATAGTTTTCTCATAACCTGCAAAACAATTAAAAGCTTTGTAGGGAAAATTACATTTAAAATCTCAAAGGTAAATAAAATCTAAAATACCGAGGATTTAACCTGGTAAAAAATGTGAAGGCCATCTGAAAAAAATTATAAATTATAAAATTTTAATAGTAGCTATTCAAGCAGAACTGAATAAATGGAGAGACAGTTATTCAATTTTAAGCTATTAATTTTCACTAAACTAATCTCTGATTTTAAAGTTTCTCTTGAAGAAATATGGGAAAACCTGAAAATTTGAAAATAATTGTGTAAAAATTCAAATTTCCATGCAAGATTAATATACAGGCAGATCGGATTAGTTGCCGAGTTAACATAGAATTTTCTCTTACTTTAACCAAGGTTACCTTGTGCCTTATATTTTTTGGCATGGTAATGTGCTCAAATAATAAACCACTTTTCCCAATCTGTCTTGCAGTTAGGAGTCACCATGCATCACAGTTCAGACCAATATCACTGGGCAGGGCTTCTGGGAAAAACTCCTTAAACGAAAGCATGTCCAGCTGGCATACATACATGTCTTTTGCTCTTTATTTTATTCTTGCCTGGAATACAGATATGATGCTGGAAATAAAGCAGTCATCTTGCAGCCATGAAGTAATGATATGACCATACTCTGAGGATGGTTGAAATAAAGTGGTAAGTCTCTGTTCCTAATGATAATAAGGACCACATCGGCCCTGAACTGTCTACTTTTGGACTTCCTCTTATGTGAAAATCTTAAACTCCTTATTTCATTAAACCACTGTAGTTCTATAGTTAGTTTTTTGTTACAGAAAGGAGAATGCAAGCCCTAACTGATAAAGTCCATTAAAGCTACAGTAATTAAAATACTGTGTACTGTGATACTGATGCTACAGAAAAAAATATCAGCTGACAGTCCAGAATTAACATACACACACACATGCACACACACATATATACAAATATATAGTAGTTTTTTTATATAAGGTAGGCATTTCAAATCAATATCATGGAAGGGGGGCAGCATGTTAAAGCTGCTGATAAGTGAGGAAATATTTCAGCAGATTTGACCACTTTTGAAATCATACCCACGCTCTGACATCTGCCCCACTCCCTCTACACAGACTCACAGTGGACTCACTTTTGGGACTATGGCTGTTCTCTCTGGACTCACACCACAGAACGTTCTCAGCTCATTGCCCTCCATTACTGAATCTGCTCATCCTTGGTTTTCATCACTGCCTGCCACATGCAAGTCTTTGTCCTACCCTGCCTCAAGCTAGCACCACGCAATCCCAAACATTGGACCTTTCACAACTGGGAATTTTTGCTGATTGACACCTTAACTCAAAAGTCAATTTTCCTGTTAATGCTCAGTATTCCATCCTCTGCACTTCTTTTGGCCATCCAGGTCTGTTGAATGATTAGGTCAGAAAGCCCAAGCTTTTCATATAGTTTTCTTAACCCCCTTGCCATTTAAGTCCATTAGTATTTGAATAGTGGATTTTAAAATATTATATTAAATTTTATTGCCTTTTGATGAAGGCAGCTCAAGAATAATTTCTGAGTATCTTATAGAAATCATAAAATTTCAGACCTACAAGGGCCTTTAGAGATCTTCCACTATTACCTCTTGTTTTATAGATAAAGAAACTACAGCCTAAATATGTGTCCATTGTTACACATCTCCTTAGTGAAAGTACTGAAGATAAATCCCTAGAATTTATTTAAAATTTCATTTTAATCTCCAATTGTCTGGGTTATTTTTCTTACTGTTGAAGAGGCCACGGTTATTTGTTTATGCACCAGTTACCATTAGGGGATTCCTGTATTCCTGTTCTCCCCTGACATGGGGGTGTACAATTAAAGAATAATTCCAAGTTTCCTTCCCACCATCTCCCTTGCTCTACTCAGGGCAGGAGAAATAATTTATCTAACTGGAGAGGTGGCAAGAACTTGACAACTCTGATAACTTCTAGCTAGGAGCATAGTCATTGTAATGCGTCACGACAGTCTTGGTTCACCTTTCATTCTTTGGACAACCTGTTCACACACATAGTGGGCTCCTGTGCTTCTAGTCAACATCCTGTAAAAGGATGAGCCAGACACTTGTCTTTTCTTGATCAATGCCAGCCACAAGTGGCTGGGAAAAGTCACCTCATATGGGTTCCAATTTTAAGTTCATATATGGAGGTAGGAGGTCTTACCACAATCCTCAATTCAACCTTACTGATAGTAAAATGGATACTGTACAATAAACTTAATTTTATTCCTTATATCTGTTCCTGAAAAGCATAAATTCCAGACAGGAGGTGAAGAGATGAATTAGTTTTGCCATAATATCTTATATTTGCTTCTATGTTTACTCTATGTAGAGTAACTACCACATTCCAGTTTCTATTGGAGTGCTTCTGTGGTATCCCAGATCCTAGAAAAGTATTCTCCAAACGGGTAGGAACAACCTGTCATAGTGGGACAGGAAGAACATATTCATGTATCTATTTTTATTTTTATAACATGTTTTCTAATTTCTATCCTGCATACTTTATAATGCACATAATCTATTAATAGAACAGTATATGTAAATTTATAAATTAATTAATGTGTGTATATTGGGAGTGGTAACTCAAAAATGTTTTTTCATCAGGAAAAGTGACAAAAGTTTGGAGACCTCTCACATTGAATTTCAAATTCTTAATATGAAATATGAGCCTATCTACTGTCATATTCTTGTTTAACACCTCTTTCCAATCCTCTTCTTTGCAATCATTATTTCAGTCAATATTTATGAAGGCTTATTCTATGCCAGGCAGTGTTAGACAGTGGGGTACATGGTTGAACAAGAAAATTTCCTTCACGAAATTTTCTTCCTAGCTGGGGCTATAGGGAGAGAACTTGATCTTGCCTGGGGACTAAGGAAAAGGAGTATTTGAGTTCTGAAGGATGAGTTCTTTTCAGACATAACACATAAGTGGAAATTCCTGTAATTTGCAGAAGTCTCCATCCCAAGACACCTTGTACAAGTTAGCCCTGTTGTCTTAAGACTTCTCCTTCAGGCTCCTACGCCCACTCTTTCATTTAACTTCTCATTCTCACCTAGATTCTGTTGGAAGCCTGCTCCTTCTTTGTGCTATTATGACACTTATCTGATGCATTAAAATTTTCACTGCGTTTATTCACCGTCTTTGCTAACCTGTGTCTTGTTCTTGTTTCCCATTGATGGGACATTGCTTGGAGTATAGTATGAGAAATTGAAGGGAGGCTCCATAATGTTCAGTCATGCAAACTATCTTCTATATTATTTGTTTGTACCAAATGTTCTCTGTGCCTGGAAAGTTCTTCCCCATTTCTTTACCTGTTTAAACCTGAAGTACCCTGTTTTAGTTTGCCAAAGACGTGCTGATGCAAAGCACTAGAAATTTATTGACCTTTATAAAGATTTATTTGGGGTAAAAGCTTACAGTTCCAAGGCCAAAGAAATTCCAAATCAGGCCACCATAAGAGGTGTTTTCTCATCAAAGTCAGCTACTGTTGGTTCTGTTGTCCAGGCATGTGGCAAAGCAAGATGGCTGCCAATCTCTACCGAGGGCTCAGTCTTCCCCTCTGGGCTCACCATCTCCACTTAGAGCTGCTCTGCAAGCCTAGCCTCTTTGAGCCTCTTGGTGGCTTCTGTTTTCCTGCAGTCCTCTCTCTCACATTGCAGAATCAAATATGCTATCTCCTTTTTCTTCTGTTTGTGTGAGATCAACTATGGCAGTTTCCTTTTCCTGTATTTGTCTGTCTCTCTATGTCTCCTTTTATATAAGACCCAGCAAGAGAACAGAGACTCAACATGAATTAAGCCCCACTATGCAATCTATTCAAATGGGTCTCATACCCACAGGAATGGATTCGTTTAAAACATAATCTTTTGCTTTTCATGATTCACAAAATTCAAACTGTCACATAACCCCCACATTTTCACTCTCTTGGAGAAGCCTCTCTTAGGCCACTGAGATGGTCTTCTCTCTTTCTTCCTCGACTTTCTAGGTTACCAGAGTATTTGAACATTCCACAGAATGAGAAATACCTGATATTATAATTTTGTGTTTATTCACCTATCTCTACCACAAAATTACTAGCAAATTGCTAGGAATATATTTCTTATTACTTATTTATTCCTTTTTAGCTCAGAGGCAATATGTCTTCAGAAACTGTTGTTGAATAAAAGAACAAAAGAGTGACCAGTGCTATTATGCCAGTATTATCACAATCTATAGAGCAACCATAACAGTGAGTTCCAGATATGAGGGAGCAATGACAGCATGGAAGGGAGAGAGTTCTTTATGTGTGCATTCATGTGTTCATATGTGAACACCTGGTCCCTTCATCTTGGTATATAACTAGGGGTTAATGAAAAGATAAGAGTCAACTAACACATATCATCTGTATCATCTCCTTTACATTTTGAAAAATTGCCCTTGGGTTTATTTCTTAATTACCTCCTCCTATTTGTAAAGGACTGAAAGCTGTGAATGTAGAGTAAATAATACTACCTTGTAAACTGAACTGCAAACTTGTAAGCTGAGAGTAAATTAATTGTGACCAGTCATGGATGGATCTCACAACAGAGGAAGAGAAATGTGCCCACACTGAGACCAATCTTTCTATACTTTATTTCTGAGGGACTGAAGGCAAAACAGCTTTTCTCCTGTAGCTGGCTAGACTGGGATCTCGTCCAAATGCTTGAAGGTGATGCTGACTTTGATTCCTGGTCATTTGGCTTTATTGGGAGTGGGAGGAGATGGCAAGAACAGGCTCCTTTGACATCGCCTTGCAGCGCATGGCCCAGACTCTCTCTGACTTTGCACTTTACCCAAGCAACTTTTCCTTTCCAAATAATACAACCTCCTCTGGCCTCACGTTCAGAATTAGTTTTGCTCTTGATGCTCCCATGGTTGCTGACTTTGTAACCAAAGACAAATGTAAAAGACAAATGGATCCTGGGAAACATATGTCGTTACTTTCTTGGCGGTAGACAAAGGATGATGTGAGGTTTTATGTGGTTTCCTTGGCAGCTTCTGAACCTGTTCGACAGTGATGAAACTGGCAGAATGAGTAATTGTGAACATTTACACAAGGGCGAACAGAGGAAGAAGAGTTTTGAAGCAAAAGAAAGGACTATAATTTTATCCAATCTTGGTTATTACATAGATTTTCTGATTCTAATACATTTCATGTATTCATTTATTATGCTCCTTCTGTAGTGTATGTATGTACACTACATCTGAGGGCATGATGACTAATGGAAATCTTAATTGGGTGAGCCATGTAAAAATCTGGGGCACTATTTCCAGGTAGGGGCAAGTGTAAAGATTCTGAAGTAAGAGTATTTTGGGGTGTTCAAAGAATAGCAAGAAGTCCACTGAAATTAGAACAGAGGAAATGAAGTGGACAGAGGTAGAATAGGAGCTCAGACAGTAAGTGAGGAGGTAGATATTAAGAGTTTTCTAGCCTATGTAAATAGAAAAGACATGGGAGAATTCTCAGGAGCGGGGCGTGACTTGACTTTGGTACTAAAAGGAACACTCTGGTGCACAGTGGAGAATAAGCCTTGGAAAAGTAAGAGTAGAAGGAAGGAGATGAGCAAATTAGCTACTGCTACCTTCCAGGAGATACACTGGTTTGAACAAAAGGGTAGAGGTAGGTGGATGGTGAGAAATGATAAGAAGCAGGATGAAGCCAGATTTGTTAATATACTGGATATAGAGTGTGAGGGCAAAAGAGAACCTAATAATGACAATGTTTTTGGCTTGAATAACAGAATATATTTGGTTGGGTAAAGGGTGGGAAGGAGACAAATCTGGTTTGAGTTAGGAAATCAAGAGCTCTCTTTAAACATATTAGGTTTGAGATGTGTCTCAACCATCCCAGGGTGATGTCAGCTAGGGAGTTAGATATACAAGTCCAAAATTCACATGGAGATAGAGAAAAATTTAGGAGTAGCATCATATATTTAAAATGATGAAATTAGATGATATCACCTAGGAAGCGAATACAGGTAGAAAAGGGAAATCCTGGAAAGAGAAGGACCAGAACCCCAGGGAATGGCAATAATTTACTTAAAAAGATATTTTTCAACCCTAAATAATTTAACCTATTCTTTGTTGGGCCATTTTCTATGGCATAATAGGACTTTTAAAATGTGTAAGACAAAACCCTTGCCCTCAAGGAAGACAGGTTGGTGTATTACAAAGAACACTGTCAAAGAGCACTAAACCTAGCCATACCTCTGCTCTTATCAGATGTGTGGTCTTGGACAGATTACTTTACCTCTTTAATTTTCAGTATTTCTCGTTTTTAAGTAGGGTACTAAGTACCTACGTCATAGAGGTTTTATGGGAATTAAGTAATGTATCAATGCATGATATGCTATAAATTCAAACTTCCTCTTGTCTTCAAAGAACTCTCATTCTGTGGCACTGTTTCTTCACAGCTTTTCTACCTAGGCAAGTATTAAGCTGCATGAAGGCAGGGAATACTTTTATTTCATTTCTGATATATTGAAAATGCCTAGCATTTTAAGTTCTTGATAATTATCTGCAGGATAAACAGAGTATGCAACCAGAATAGGACTTAGGTCTCTGGATACATACATTACTTCAAAGTAAATGCTGTCTCCTCACGTCACAGTGCCCAGGCATTTCAATACAACAATTTTCAGAGAGAAATGACAACTGAGATGAAATACTGACTCCCAAATTAATGACAGAGCATTTTTTCCAATATTGTATTTGTACATAATTCATCTATGTTGGATTGACGTTAGGTCATTTAGGGCAAAGCAATACAACCAAATGAAACAGATACCTAACTTTAAAAGTATTGTAGAAAACTACTGAAGTATTCTTAAACATGCAGCAGTAATGGGTGTACATAATACAACACCAAAAACTTTCTGAAAGATGTGCTTTGGTGCCCAAGTCTCAGCACTTAAGGTAGTGGCTCATGGTTTCCTCTTCCAGGCTCTCTTCTAAGGCCTGAATCACTTCTCTTTGGAGAAACAGCTCTTTTAATCCTTGATATCTCCATGCCTTTTTCAAAAAAATGCAGATCAATTTAGCTTCTCTCAGTTTCTCTGAATGCCCTTCCCTCAGATTCACCCCCTGATCCATACCCTATCATGACAGAGGCCTTCTTTCTTAGGGGTCAGAGGAGGGGGAGGATTGCAATGGCTTGATATGGTTTTTAATAATCTTTATAGCATATATTTTAAAAGATTGATTATAGTAGGAAACTCATACTTTTCAAGGAACAGGCTCTGCATGAAACCTAAGCTCATAACTGCTGAGGAGAAATTAAAAGAGCAGAGGATGTGTGAATGTCCTTTCCCCAATGACAAGTCTTCTGCACTCTATCTTCTTACCTGCATTCATTTCCTCACCACCCTAGGAGGTTTATCTTTGGCTGACTCTCTCTTGCTCTTCCATCTTGGGAAAATCTGTGCTGCCCCCAAAGCACAGTAATTAAGGCACAGATTTTTTAAAATTTCAATTTTAATATTTTTGAGTTAGTCTATGGTATGGCTACCAGTTGGACACTATAGTAGAAAGAACATGGTCATTACCCTTAGATTGGCCTAGGTTTGGCTTTCAGCTGAACCACTTATGAGTTGCATGAAGAGCCATGGGCAAGTCACTTAAGTTCTTTAAAGATCAATTTCCATATATGTAAATTAAAGGCATCTTCTTTAGCATGTTGTGTGGATTAAATAAAATAATATATTCACAGTTCATGTCTGCAGTACAGTGGATATTCAATAAACATTGCTGCTTTCCTTTTCTTCCTTTCCTTCTTTTATACATAATATTTCTCATATGAATTATAACATAACACATTCATAGGATAGTATTGGAGATTTAATTAGATATTTATAGTTAGTGTTCAATGCATGGAAGCTTTTATCCTTTTAAATCACTGTATGCCAGTGGAATAGATTTCTTAGAATGTCCAAACCAACAAATTCCTCAAGGGAAGTTGGAACTTTCTAGGTGCAAGGTCTCTCTGACCAGGAGTAGATAGAGCATCGTGTTAAAGAAATGTGCTCAACTCAATAAAGTTAATGCATCTTGCCGACTTCTGTGATATTATTACTCTCTTCTATTTCAAAAAACAATTTTCCCTTTTCAAAATATTTCCATAATGAACATAATAGTTTTACGAGGCAGGCTGGGCTTGTGAAATATTTTAGTGTTATTTTTCAGGAAATGGGCACAAAATAATAAAGTCTACAGTCATATGGCTCACTGGTGCCAGAAGCAACACCAGATGCAGTTTCTGAGATTCCTTGTTCTAGTAGGACTTCCTCTACTAGACTCCTACCATTGTAACATTGATAATGATGAATATAACAACAACAATTGTATGATGACTCCACATTTATGTAACTCTTTAGTAATGACAAAGTCTTTCACATCTATGGACTCCTCTGATGGTCACAGAAAAATCACTAAGTTTAGTCATAACAAAAATTATTAATTAAACTGATCTTGCAGATGAAGGAAACAAAGCTCAAAGAGGCTAAATGGCCTTTACAATGCCAAAGGGTTCATACACATTCACAGTTGTATTCTCTAAATAACATTTGTTGAATAAATACAGAGGTGAACAGATAATATGAAACACAGCTCTTCACTAATACTTACATAGTTTCCCATATACCAGAGAAACAGTAGCTTTTTGTGGAGACCACTTGACAAGACAAATCATAGCTGAATATTGAATCAGGGTCTATTTGATATGTTCCTATCAACACTGTTTTTACTCATTTCAAAAAGCCAACTGACAAGTTCTCCTTAAGTTAGAAGAATTCTTAAACATTTGGCATCTTTTGGAAATTCCACCTGTACTTGAAAACATTACATTGATTTCACCTGAGGATACTAGTGCATGGAAAAGACCACACACTCTGAAGTCAAATGTTATTGGGCACATTCTTTGGCTCTACCACTTAACAGTTCTGGAGGGCTGACATTTCTCATCTGTGAACTAAAGGAACAATAGGTCCTATTTTACTGGGTGGTTGAGAGCTAAATTAGATAGTGCCTATAAGATAATAAACACTTTTGAATGTGGTATATTATTAGTAGTAATTGTGTGATCTAACATAACAAAAGGGCAGAGAGAAAAAAGCTAGCAGAGATAACTGCCTCCATGTAAAGGGGTATGGCACATGCCAAGCCCTCAACAAATCAATAAATGTGAGTTACATTGATAGTGATGTTGAGAACAACTATGGTGAAGATGATGATGGTGGCAATGATGATGATGGTGTCAATGACCTGTATGGATAGAGGTTTGAATATATCTTTAACTATATTCTTCACCAAGTTGTAAGCTCCAGAATTTGTCTCTCTTACTCAAAACTTATGAATGAATGAGTGAAGAAAAGAGTTTCTAACTATTCTGGCATATATTTCTAAAACAATTTATTTTTACCCCTGGACATCAGGAATCTGTTTCTTTCAGGAAGGTGAAAAAATTCCTTATTAAGTTAGGAAATCTCAAAATTAAGCAGCCAGATCCTCCCTTTTGCCTTGAGAAGTTCTGAGGGAAAAAATAGGTCAACATAAACTAAGGCAATATTTTCAGTCTGACAAATTGGTCTCTGTGTTCTTTGGCTGTACTCAACGGCAGAAATTTAAGAACAGGGTTCAAATCAAGGAGGTAACACTATGCCTGAGTGAAGTTTGGGGCTCAATTCTATGCCATTTTTAGAGTAACATTGGCACAGCAAGATATCTTCAGAGGCTAATTGATCAGGATGGGAAAGGGATGGAAACAAGAATACAAGAAGAATGGTAGAAAAAATTAAAAATGCTTTACCTGTAAAAAAAGGGGGGGGGGAGGGACAAAAACCCAACTATCTCTTTTTACCTATTTAGAAGAGTTATCACATGGAAGAAGGAGGAGACTTAGGCTATATGTCTCCAGAAGGCAGGATTAGGACCAGTGCATGGAAATTTCAGGGATCAGATTTGGGTTCATGATAAATCTTAATTGCTAAGTGAGCTGTTCAACGGTGCTTTGAAAGGTAGGAGGGTTTTTGTTGATACTCATTATGTTCTTTCTACTTTTTGGCATTTTATAGTCCTTTTCTCAAAAGAATATATAATTCATGTATAATCAAAAAAAGAAAAATTGCAATAAAGTAAGGGAATTGAGAATTGTCATTTATTGAAGAGATATAATTTGCTCAGTATTTGACCTATGTTTTGGGATTAACCAGTAATAGTCTAAGCTTGGTGGGGTATATGAATGCAATATATTTTTTTGAAAACATTACTCCCAGATGTGCCACGTTGAATATTTTTTACTATTCTTTATCATTTATGAGGTTAAGTGCTATGGCTTTCTGGTCTTTGAATTACTAAAAATTCACCTCTGTACAGCATAAAACTCCAAACTCTTTCCTATCCCTCTAACTAATACGTGCTTGATCCATGGCTCCAAGTAATTGCAGGTGTGTGTGGGGGTGGGGACGGCAATGTAGCCCATGATTTCACCCTTTCATTGTGCTTCTTGTTCCCTCTTCTTGTTCTGTCTCCTTGGGGGAAGGGATTAGGGGAAATTGGCAAAAGTATTTTTCACCTGGCACTGCAGTTTAATCTTCTGCTAGAAGTAGCTACTCTTCAAACTAAGACAGATTGATCTGTATGGCAGGTACCAAAATGAAGACTGTCTTGTAGAGCTCATGAGAAGTTCTTACACAGTTCCACAAGTGGTATATTCCATTCCTACTCTAACTCTTTCACTCATAAAATCTTACCCCTGCCATTAGCAATACACCTCAGCTTCTTGCAGCTGGGGTCCTCACGCCCTTTCCTTATCTGGAGTCTCTTGATCCACAAGAAAGTTACCCATCCTTGCCACAGCAAGTGGTGGACATGCATCTATTTGATGGAAATCTCCATTTTTCACTCTACCATCTCATTCCAACCCTATTATTACTAGCTCCAAGAGGCATAGGTTAGATTTAAGAAAAAAAAAAAACAACTGCAGGGGGCCGGCTGTAGCCCAGTGGGTAGGGCACCAGTATACCTCATGGGAGGCCCCTGGTTCAGTTCCCGGGGACCTCTCCTAGCGGGAAGACCACCTTGAGAAAGGCAAGCCACCATGGGTGGGCCAGAGCCGCTGTGGGCAGGGCAAAAAGCTGCCACGGACAGGGCAAAAGCCGCCACGGGCAGGGCAGGTCGCCCGCGAATGGAGCGCAGCCAGCCACCTGCGAACTGAAGTGGAGCCGGCCGTGAATGGAAGCAGAAGCCGCCCACAAGTGGGGAAAGCTGCGCCTGCACAGTGACCGGTCTCGGCGCGTCGCCACAGCGGGGGGGAGGGGATATATGTAATAAAATAAATAAATCTAAAAAAAAAAACAAAACAAACAACTGCATAAGCAGTTTTCTAGCCAGGGAGTGAGATGCATTCTCCTCTTCTTGAAGCACTCCCATAGTTTACCATTGATTCTCTTGGTCTCTTGGAACCACCCTCATTGACTCTGGGGTGGGGATGGCAAAGCAACAGCACTTCCCCTACTAGGTCAACTACTCATGACTCTCATGATGCTCACTCCCCCCTCTGTCAGTTTTCTTCTAAAATTCTTGGGGAAGGGTCAAGCTGGATGATCATAAGTGGTAGCAGAGCTGTTTGCTCACTTCTTATTGATGAGATGATACAGTTTTTGGCAGCTCCTCAGTTGCTTTTTCTCTATAATGTTGGATATATAATGCCTTTTTACCCTCTATTTTGTGTTGAATCCTCAAAGTGGACAGCAAGAAATGTCCCACTTAACATCTATGATACATATATCATCTCATTTAACCCTTGTGAGAAAATTTGGAAGAAATATTATTACCACTTAATTGACAAGGAAATTGACACTCCAAAAGCTAACTATCCAATGTCACTCACACGAAGGTACAGAGTTGGGGGATGTCCTGGCTGACTGTGACGTGATATCGACCTATGTAACAGAATTTAAGAACATGGCTTGGCTAGAATCCCAACTTCCACCATGGCCAGTCAGCCTTTCTGAGACTTAGATTCCTCCTCTTCAAAACGGGGCCAATAACAGTGTCTATCCTCAGAAGATTGCTGTGAAGATTACATGTGTTAATAAACCTAAAATGCTTATCTTAATGCCTAGCACAGTATATAAGTGTTCAATAAATGCTAGTGATTGTGTCATGCAAAGAGGTCTTAGATACACTAGGGTTGAGTAATCTAAAATCTGGCTTATAGGAGAACAGCTTACAAATGGAGAGGCAGCAACATGAGGTTCTGGTTCTCATCCCATGGAGAGTTGTGTTCAGAAGAATAGAGTTGGTATACTTTACCACAGAAAGTATTCTATTGAATGGGGCGTAGCCACGTCATTCTTTTCCTATTCAATGAGATGAGGGACAGGTATCATCTGAACAACTTCCCTCATAAAGAGGTTCAGCCTCTGGCATCAGCCTGTGTGAGCTGCATTTCTGTGAAGCTACTGACAGTAAAGAGCTTCAACAGTCTTTCCAGATTTGTCTCTTTTTAGGAATTACAACTATTATTGTAATTTTGTTAGAAATGGTAAATGATACACTGGGTAATCACAAGAATAATAAACACAGAAGTTTTTACACAGAGGTATTCACAAATAATGAGCTCCCTGTCCCTGCAAAAAGTTCAGTTAAAGGCTGGGTGGTCATCTTTCAGCCATCTGAAGAGAGGTTAGAGGTTGAAGAGGTAACCTGTAGGTTTCCATTCTTCTCTGAATTGTTCACAGTCTATGAGTGGCTTGGATTTGTTGCATATATGCAAGGCTTCCTTCTTGGCTTAAACCACTGCATGCAATTTCCATTTTGAACCAGCAATACACCCCTTCCCCAAGGGTGTTCGGTCTGTCTGCACCACTAAATGGCAATGCTGACAAAGAAGAAAAACATGGCTCATTCCTTAAGCCAAACATACCACATTTATTTTTCCCTTCCCAAAATATGCAGACAGTTTATTTGGAGAACCCAACAGCTCAGCTCTTGTTATGTATTATTCTGAGTAAATGTGCTTGTTCACATCCATGAGACTATACTGTGGGGTAGGTGTGCGATTATTCCCTCCATTTTACCAGATCATATTTAACACAGATGCAAGCCAGGTTTTATATGTGTGGCATAATCGCATCAGAATGATCAATTTCTTCAATTCAAGAACCAATAGGCATTCAAACTCACCTAAAAGAAGTGCTTATAGGACACCCCTAGATTCCCATATCATTATTTTTTACCCAAAGTAACTCTGTCAAGCCAGAGTCACATGGCCTCATTTCCTTGAGCCTACAATGACTTTTCAGGTTGGTTTATCATGCTCTGTTAGGCGAACAACTGAATCTATGAAAGTTAATGTCCTGTACTTTAGCCCAGAACAAATAAATCCATCTCTTTATTGGCAACATGAAGAGTTTCCATTTTTGAACATTTGAAGTTATTTTTTATGCAATGGGAGAAATTTTCAGCCAAGAATACCTGATTTCTAAAGCAGGGTTCTTGTGTGTTCCCAGTTAAATAGGAAAGGCCAAAGATGAAAAATTTAATTATGAAAAAGAAAGAAAAAGAAAACCAATGAACCACATTGAAAAGTATTTAAATCTATTTCTTTATGGACTAAATTTCCTCAAACATAGTAAAAGTCAAGAACTTAGACGCTTGTTCTTTTTCTTTCCTTTTTAAAATATTACTTTCTTTCAATTTATTTTTATATTGGTAGATGATGTGAGACTCATTACATTTTATAGGCCTGAACAAAAATCTTACAATTTCTTACTAATATCATGCAATGACCTAATGCCATTTGTAGAGGTGTCACATAAAGCAATTGACTTTTACTGGATTCTGATGGCAGGACTTGCCATTTTATATTCTGTTTTATGTGAGAATTTTCCAAATTTATCGACCTCACAGGATTTCTCAAGTTGCTTAATTATGGTAGGAAGAAAACATCTCTGTAGCCTAACACAAGAGCCTATCAAAGCCCCTTTTAAAAAGGGAATGTAAGAAGTGAGGAGGTGAATGCAGCTAATATTTAGTGCTTGACTACTATGGGCCAGATGCAAGTAATATAGGAATAAAAGAAGGTCACCTACTATATAACAAGCACTGTCTTGACAATACCCTGCAAGGTGTATTTATTTTCCTAATTTCACAGATGAGAAAATGGAATTTTTGTTATTATGCCCATTGCCAGAGAAGCCGTCAGGTTGAGGAGCTAAGATATCCATTCATGTTTGTCTGATTTCAAGTGCTTGTTGTAGAATCACAAAGGAAAGCAATGCTTACACCATGGTGGATCAGCCTCTTGGAGAACCTTTTGAAAGTGGGTAGGTGATCTCACAGGTGTATGAAGGCTCGGAAATACCTACCCAGTGGATTAAGAACTGGAAAGCTTCATTTATCCCCATGATCTCTTTTAATTTGGTTCCAAAGTTTAATTAAAGGAACTCTGTATCACACCAAGGAGAGTGAGATAATTCTTTATAGAATGTTATTGAAAAAACAAAATCTATACAAAATGTGAAAGCTTTCATTGTAGTTCCCTAAATCCTGGTATTGTTCATATGTTATTGAGTTTCTCCCCTGGGGAGTCTGCCTTTTTCTTTTCACCTACTGTTGTAGCCTCCACATTTGTATCAATCAGGATTTCTTGAGTAAGAGAGAGGGTGCAATGGAGATACCGGTAGGGAAGGAATCCAAGTCACACTGAATGATGGAATATTAATGCTCTCACAGGCCTAAGAGACTCCTAATGAAGCTTTGGATTCTGATGCTAGAGGAATCTGAGGCCCTGAAAAGGAAAAAGAAAATCTATCTGAAGATTTTGTTTATAATATTTCACTGATCCACCGCCAGTTAGAAATAGTGTTTGGCCATGGGAGAAGTAGTATATACAATTACACATTGATGGTCAAATTGCCAACTGTCATTTCTTGGGAAGGGCTGTGGACCCTTAGAATTCTAATCTTACTGCTCTCACATTACATACCACAAGGGTGTTATGGTTCTGTCTTGTTAGCATCAACCTCAGGATATTCTGTATATCTCCCTGACCCTTTACTCCCTCACTGGTCCTAAGGACCATTTTCCTTTCTACCAGTCCAAAGTGAAACAAAAACAAAGATTCAGAGAAACTGTTTACATCTATGGGAGAGGAAGCTTCTCAAATTCTTGTATACTTGCATATTGAGTCCCTGAGATCAGATAATTCTGAGACTTGAGGGAAGGAAAAAAGAAAAGGTGGAGTGGAGATTTAGATGGGAGAGAAAGGACAGGTGTGGGGGACTGGACAAAGGTTTCTTTAATTGGGAGGCAGAAGGAGCCACTTTCTTTAGGAGCCCAGGGAGCAAATGGCAGGGATCCAGGACAAGCTATCTTTGGGTATGGGCTGACCACCAGATGAACACTCTACCCTTCAACATTACTGGGCAAAGTTAGTTAGACCCCTGAACAGTTGGAGGGATAGCTGGATTGTTGGGATGGGGTTAGGGTCATGAAGGAAGAATCCAGCTCCCTGACCAATGTGGGGAAAAATGAAAAACAGGATGGGGTGGGAATCCCCCTTTGCCTGAGGCAGTAGTGGACATACAAACACCATCACATGGCATATGGTACTTACTTGCTTTTTCTCCTTCTTCTGCATTATGAGAAAGTGGGAGAGCTTGTGTCATCTATTGTAGTTTCTGGTGCATGGCAGGCAGTTGGCAAAAGTCTGTTGAGTAAGCAAGCCAGTGCATGAAACAATTTGTCCATATTACCACAGGGAGTTTAATGACATAACTAGGATCCAAAATCAGGGCATCAGACTCAAATTCAGTGGATCTTCCAAACATTTTCTATCTTTTCATAGGCACAGAAGGATGATCAAAGAAAATAGACAAAGGACAGATCTTCTTAGTTTAAAACACACTTTTCTATTTCAAGTGCTAATTCTACCCAAGTACCCAAGTAACAAGTCAACCCCTCTCAATCAGTAACTCTGGGATTCCAAGAAGTGTAACTACTTGAACACAGAACTTCTTCATTCAATTTATACTGATCAAGCAGAGATTGCATTACAATATTTTAGACAGTGGATACTAGGGTTTAAAACCTGTGATTTGAGTTTTCACTTGCTTCAAGTCAGGATTATTTCTTTACAAGCATATGAGCATATGGCTCCAGAGTTGTAGTCAGACTGAAGTAGCTCCAGTATCAGCCAGGAGAAGTGAGCTTTCTTGAGTCTTACAGTAATGCATGCTTCAATTTGAATTCAATTCCTAGAGATGGAAGAGACATTGAATACCATACAGCCCAAAGGTTCTCAACAGGGGCCAATTTTGACCCCCAAGGTACATTTGGCAATGTCTGGAGACATTATTGATTGATAACTAGGAGATTACTGGTATCTAGTGGGTAGAGGCTAGGGATGCTGCTAAATATCCTGTCAGGCACAGGACAGCCTCCCACAACAAAGAATTACCTGGCCCAAAATGTTAATAGTATTTCTTTGAAGAAACCCTCATCTAGTCCATACAGTGCCCAAAGTAGAATTCTTCTTCAGTGGTTCTGAAATGGGATTTTCTAGCCTCTACTTCAATATCTCCAGTGATCTACTGCTCACTTTTTCATTGGCAGCTTGCTTCACTGCTGGTCAGATGGTAGCTTGGTTTTTGTTTTTTGTGCTCCCAGAATGCTGTATGCATACATTTATATTAGAATTATACTGATTATATTGTATTAGAATAATTTGATTATGTGTGTCCTCATCCGCTGGATGGTGTACTTCTTGAGGGTCTGGACCTATTCATATTCATTTATGTGTTCCCGGCATACTCCCTAGAACAAAATAAGTACTTGGTAAACATTCAGTGAATAAATAAATGAATGAAAGATTAAAGGTCTTACATCCCAAGTTACACAGTGCTTTAGGACTGGAATTCTTATTCTTGAATTCAATTCTAGGCAATGAAACTTTTCTTTTGGACTGAAGATGGAAGAGACAAACCACATACTGCATGCATCAGCCTCTATCTTGATTTTTGCTTCTGAGATATCCTTGTGAGTTTTGGAAACTATGCATATGCTAACTTTACACTTTTCTTTCATTGGAAACAAAACTTCTGTAAAAGTGCCAACACTGAGAACAAATAGAAAATATTTTATAATCAACAAGTTTAATTTGCTGAGTGTTTTGCATTAAAGCCATTATAGTGACTTGGGCTGGCCAGTTCCCAAACTCAATTGCCAAACAGAAAAGGACATTCTCAGTCTTGCTTTAAATGGCCATGAGCTAATATTGGAAGGAAGGACATAGCATGGAAACCAATTCCAGTTTCAGAAGTCTATAAATAATAATGGTAATTCACATTTGTAAAAAAAAAATTACATGTAACTTTTACATCTGACCCTCCTTCTCAAACTATAATACATGTTTACCTAGGAGTTAGGGGTTCCAGAAAATATGGAAAACCACAGGATAAGTAGACAGACTTTCCTAGAGAACGAAATTTTCTACAAGAAAATGTGAGAATAAACAAGTTGTGTTAAAACACTAATGCATAGAACACAACCTTGGGATAATCTTTTCAAATAAAACTATTTTCAAAGAACATCTGCATTCATGGTGGGACACCTAGAATTATATTTTTGGACCATTCTCTTGCTTATGTTCTTAGGAAAACTTGATGGAAAGTTTGACAGGTTCTGGCATATATTATATCTTTAAATTTCACAACTTATTGTTTTCCTTTTGCTGGATATTTCTTTTGCCTTCTGTCTTTTTCATTCTTCAAATACATTCCTACTCATACTTCAAAGATCCAACTCAAATGTCACATTCTCTTTGAAGATTTCTTTTACTGCCAGGCAATGACTCCCTTTTCCATGTCCCACTTTTCTTTGTTCAGCTACTTCTCTATATTATAATTAGCTGTCTATATACTTGTCTTCCCTAATAGGTATCTCTTTGAGGGAGGGTATTAGTCAGCCAAAGGGGTACTGATTCAAAGTACCAGAAATCTGTTGGCTTTTATAAAGGTTATTTATTTGGGGTAGAAGTTTACAGTCACAAAGCCATAAAGCATGACTTACTTCCCTCACCAAAATATGTTGCCACTTGGAACAAGATGGCTGCTGGTCTCTGCGAGGATTCAGCCTTCCTCTTCCTCCTAAGGCTCCGTGGTTCCAACGTCTTCTGATCTCAGCTGTAGGCTAGCATAAATCTTGTCTCTCTTCCCAGGGCTCATTTCTTTCTGGGCTTTCTCAGCTGTTCAAGGCTCTGGCCTCTTCAGCTGCAAA
>PVKH010000741.1:0-29331 GCA_004027955.1 Chaetophractus vellerosus | reverse complement strand
TATAGAATCTCTTAGAAAGTAATGTCACAAGGTACTCTGCATCAGTCTAACACTGCACTGAGAATATTATGTTCAATTCTAGACACCGTTATTTTGGTGAGAGGCACAAGCTAGAGTAATCTCAAAGGGGGCAATCAGTCTAGTCAGCACTCGGGAAGTTGGATTAGATCAAGAACAATGAAGCAAACTGAATTTTAAAGAATCTAAGTGTTAGAATGGGCATGATAGCTCTGAGAGCTCTGGTCTAGAAAAGTGTTAGAATGGGCATGATAGCTCTAAGAGCTCTGGTCTAGAAAAGGCCTATAGACATCTAAAGTAAACATTTTGGGAGACATATTGCGACTCATGGTAAGAAAATCATTCTAACTAAAACTGTTTAACAGTAAAAACCAAGTGCCCACCCCCTGAGGCTATGGCCTTTCTATCTCTGGAAGCAGTAATTCAGTTTCAATAGTTGAAGTAAACTCAACTCCTTCATCTCTCAGGGAGGTGATTCCTACAAAGAACAGAATATGTTAGGATCTCTCCAGCTCAAAAACTCTACCATATCCAAAATTTTTAATGTTGCTGTTCTACTAGATTGGCCCCAAATTGTCCTTATCCTGAAGGATTGGAACCATATATGGTTATTTTAGCATGAGAAAAAAAGTCTTGTAAAAGGCTTAAAACAACGAAGTTCAAACAATTCTTGATTAACTAAAATTTCACAATTCTTGATTTTGCAGAGCAAGGATATATATATGTTTGTCATCTGGATTTTGTTTGGCTTTATAATTTTGGGTGGGGTTGATAAGAAGGAGTTTAAATAAATTCTTAAACTGAATTCCATATAACTATTTATATCAGTTTCTTAAGAAAGACTCTCAAAGAGGTTAAATCTGATTCCATGAATCGGATTGGAGGTGCCTAATAGTAAGATCATTTCAAACCTAATTTATTGGAAAATATTAAGTAGAAAAAAGCAACAACAAAAAAGAAGAAGGAAAGAAAAAGAAACTAGATGAAGAAAGAAAAACAGGAGTATTCCTTTACTACTTTTCTTCCAGAAATTACATGTATTATGACTGCCAGATGTAACTAATGTTCAATAAAAACTTTTAGTTCTGGATGAACCAGAAATACTTGGCAGCCAACACTAGTTATTAATTCTGAACTCTGTTTCACTGTGGACTGCATTATGGCCAAAGTTTTAGAAATACTTTTTAGCTTAATACAAAATATGTTTCATATTTTCATGAGAATTTTAAGTCATAAGACATAAAATGAGTTAGTGCAAACTGATGCCTTTTGGTTTAGTAAAACATTTTATTACTGTTAAGAATGTTAAGCAAAAAGGATAACAAAAGCTATATTTATGAGTAAAGAGTGATTTCCATATAAATTAAGATCAATGCCACACATTAGTTAGGATCCAACAGTGTAAAATTTGGTTGATACTGATGGCTTTTTTTCTCTTTCTTAGATGCTTGACACAGGACAAAGAAGAGATCTCCCAAATGGAATCACATATTTGATTGTTGAATCCTGGTTCACTAGCCTGTGTTCAGATATAGAAAAGGATCCTTGACCTCAAGACACTCTGTAGTAAGGTGACCATGTAATATACATTTGAAAATGTCCAAGACACTTTTGAGAGTGAAGGGGGACATAATTACACTGGCCTAGGCATAAACAGAAACTATCCCAGGCAAGCCAGGACATTTAGTGGACATATCTGTAGGAGATATTGTGGTTGACACTCCAATATCCATTCCACCCCAAGTGATTAGTCTAAGAGAGTGGTGCTCAGAGTGTGGTCCCAGACCAGGAGCACCAGCACCGCAATGCAAATTCCAACCCCAGGCAGCAACCACGTAGGGCAAGACAGCAAGTTTTCACAAGTCCTCCAGGTGATTCTAATGCACCCTAAAGTTTGAGATACACTGGTGTAAGCCAATCATAGTATTCCATTTCCTTTATTGCTGATAAAAGAACAGGCAGTCCTAAAGCCGGTTTGAGCCAATGAAATACAAAGACAGGTTAGCTTGGGATTTCTGGCAAAGATAAAGCAATCTCCCTCTTCTTGGATGTGAACATAATGCCTACTGTAGATGCTGACATAGGACTGTGGAGCAGACTAATGGAAAGAACCTAAGTTTATAATGACACTATTTTGCTGCTGAATCAAGCAATCCACAAGCCTATTCTACCTCTGGACTATGTGAAAGAATACCTTTGTTTAAGCCATTTCTGTTTCAAGTAGCCAAAAGCATCCTAATGCACCAATGCCCATTCCCACTTTTGAACTTATATTGCATTATCCCCTCTCCTACAGTGTCACACTCCCTGCTTCTATCTCCACTCCTCTTTTTTTAGTCAAATCCCATCCATCTTTCAAAGTCCAACTCATTCCTTCCTTTATGAAGGTCACCCTGACTGCTCCACCTCAAAGTGTCTCTCCCTCTTCAGAATTCAGTTTCACTAAGTTTCTGAGCCACCAACCATTTTCATCATATGCGGCCTTCTGCTATTATCTCTAGTCTAAGTACCTTATCAGGTGTAAATACTGGGCACCTGGCATTGAGTGTGGTGCGCTATGGATGCTCAGTCAATATTTGCTATTGCCTGTGATTCCATTGGTCAGTGGAGATGAGGGATAGGTTGGGTATCAACTGCTGCCACTGTTAGCAACTGCTTCCCATTCCCAGATCACAGACATTCCTTGGCTATGACCACCACACTAAACCTTGTCTTAATTACAACTCTAACCCTACAGCAGCTAACTAGTCGACTTTATATCTATTAAGGAGAATTTCCAGGAGCAAAAGGCTTCTGTCCCCTTTTCTTTCCCTAACAATGAAATACAGGTTACCAGGAAAATGCTTGACCATCCCCACAGAACAGAACAAGACTGCACTGAGGAAGGTCTGTGTGGGGAGTAGAAAATGTGGTTGCCAGACCACCATCAGCACCCAATCCTATTTTCTGCATTTGCTCTCTTCTGAAACTGGATACCACCAATAGGTTTGTGTTTGGTGGCAGGAAGCTGAGAGTGTGAGGATGTAGGTGAGCCAGAAGCTTGCTTTGGATTCTCAGAATGCAGTGGAGCTTAATGTTTGAAGATGTGGATTTTATAACCAGACCACTGGGATTTGACTCTTGGCACCACTGCTTTACTAGCTGTGTAACATTGGACACATTATTTGACCTCTCTGACCCTCAGTATTCTCATCTGTGAAATGGGGGTAATATCATATCTACCTCATTTGCTGGCAGGAGAAATAAATGAGATATTGCACGTAAAATATTTAGCATGCGTGACACTTAAGTAAGAACTCAATAAATAGTAGTTATTGTCACAAGAGTGACCCAACCTCTCTTTAGCTCAGCGCTGGCTTTCCTCCTCTTTGTAGTTGTGGGAGGTGAAAGGCTTTAGGTTGTGGGAAGGGAAGGACCTTAAACTTCCCTGCTCAAAGGCCAGGCAGTGAATGAATAGCGGGGAGAGGAAACTGAGGTCTTGAGTGCAGCTAAAGGGAACAGATTTTGCCCTGGCTTTCTGCCTGCCCAGCAGCTGTGATTTAACATCTGAATGTAAAAACTGCCTATATCCTCCTTGGCACAACACTCCCTCCCATCCCCGTCCCCCCATTTCTCCTACCCTATCAGTTACATTCAGAGCTAGGAAGTTCTGCGGTTGATATTAACTCCTGGCATTTGCCCAGCTCTTCACAGTTTAGAAAGCCCTTTCCAATCTGTTCCCTCATTTAACCCTCATACACACCCTTGTGCATAGCCAGGATCAGCCTTTGTTAGTTTCATTTTACCGATTAAAAAACTAAAATTCAGAGCAATTATACAATTAGCCAAAGCCTGCAGAGTCAGGAAGTTACAGAGCCAGGACTCAAACAGAAATGTCCTTACTACGACCTAGTCATCTGCTCACTGATGTCATGGCCCATATGCCTTGCACATGCAATGAAGTTTTCCAGAGAAAAGCACAATTCTTTGCACATAAATTCATTTCAGCCAAATTGTAGAATAGTAAAAACCTTCTCACCTCCTTCTCCAGGACCCTTTGTTTAATGTTCAAGTATGTATATGCTTCCCAAGAAAAAGAGGAGAAAGGGCTGCCTTTCATTTAGTCATCCAAAAAGTATTTTTTTAATGCCTTAACTCTAAGCAGTAACCAAATTCTATTTAACCCAATGTTTGCTCAAATCCCTCCCTCTTATGTATATTCAAACCAAAGTTTCACATTTGACAATATGTAGTGATATTCCCCCCACTTCATATTCATGGAAAGAATCTGAAGTGCTTGTGAAAATTGTAAAAGGAGGACAAGATCAAACGTAAAGATTTGGAGAACTGGAGTCAAAACTGACTGAATTCACAGTAGGCGGGAAAGATTCTAACTCCTTTCTTGCTGTGGATAATCTCAACTGTGTGAATTGTGTTGGGCAAAGGGCTCTAGAGGAGGACTGTTAATCCTTGTGCAGAAGTTTTGTTTTCAAATTAGCCAGGAACTAAAGATAGGGCCATCAGTGAAACAGTGTCTGAGTCACTCATAGTCATTAACAGATGTAAGTGGTGGAAGGTGTCTGGGCTTCAGTGTTGTACAGACCTGGCTTAGAATCCTGGCTCGGCAGGCATAGCCCAGTGGTTGAGCACCTCCTTCACATGTACAAGGTCCTGGGTTCAATCCCTGGCACCTCCTAAAAAAAAAAAAAAAAGAAATTCTGGCTCTGGCATTCACCAACTCCTTGACCTTGAACAAGTTCCCTAGTTTCTCTGAGCTTTGATCTATTCATCTGAAAATGGGAGCATAGAACCAATTTTGCAGCAAGTCATGCAATACTATATCACATTTACTTGGGACAGTGGAAAGAACCTAGGACTGTAGGTTGTCATCCCAATTCTGCCATTAATAGTAACTACTTGAACCAGAGACTAATTGGCACCAAGGCAAATCACAATTCCTCATCTGTAAAATAGTAAGTTTGGACACACAGTCATATTTCTAGGGTCTACTAATTCTCAGAAGCTATGATTTTAGAATCTGGAAAGAATCCTATCTTGACTATTTGCTGAGTGGGAAGCAAGGAATAGAAAAGTGAAAAAAATCTACCCCAACATTATCAAGGGCCCTAACCAAACAAATTGCAGTGTATGTGCATGTATGTGTGTGTGTAGAATAAGGATCTGACATTCATATTTTCATTGTTATTCTGAGCCCCCAATCCATGGATCCCCAACTAGGCTGTCATAGATTACTATCAATCTGTAAGACTTTCATGATTAAACTCAATAGTAATAACAATAATAACAATAAGAGTGTATCTTTACATTTGTATTTTTCTGTGTAATGCACTTTTACATATATATTATACTATTTTGATTTTATAATATTCTCATGGGAGGTTCAGAGGGGACAGGTGACCTCTCTAAAGTTATAACACTAATAGGTGATCAAGCCACCTGATCTTCTGTCTCCGTGTCCAGTAATTCCTCTCAGATCCATCAACATAACCAACAAATAATTACCAATTATCTAACCTGAAAAGGTGTTGTGTCTGCCTCTATTTTCCTGGTTAGTTGCTTCCACCAAAGGCCCAGCAAGAACAGAAAACAGAGCAGACAGCCAGGTATCCCTTAATCAGTTGTTCCATGCGTTGCTCACTCAGCACATAATATAATCACTGTGAGCTCCACACAAAATGCCAAGCCATCTGAAGGCATAAAATGGTAATTAACAACTCCTCGTATTGATATACCTTCCTCTCTTCTAGAACGTTCACTTTACCAGTGCTGTCAAATGATTTCTTCCAAGGTGATTTTATTGATGTGGCCTGTTTCCTTATGTGAGAAAAGCTCAGGAAGAGTATGAGAACTCATTACTTGCCTCAGAGAAGAGAAATATTTTGTCTGGCACAATGTCAATTCTTAATCCACAGATTAAACCTGACTATTCTACTTAGAATAAGCATGAATGAGTCTGGACCCACAAATTCAGAAATTAAAACTTTCTGGCCAAAGCTCAAAGAAACTGGCCTTCTTAGAGGTGAAAATTCCAACTGAAATGAAAAGCACATCGCATATGGAAGATATCATAGCTCTTCAGAGAACCAATGCCAGGGCTTCGCTCAGCGTTTTCAGGGTCATACAATGGTAACTTCTTTGTTCCACAAGCTCCTATAATTCTGATTAATTTTTTTCTACTCTCTGCTCATTTTACCCAAGCCAGACTGTTTCTCCAGTCATGAGTGAGTATGCATTGGTGTCCAACAGTTTTCTTTTCAGGGATGGTAGGAACAGGGCAAAGTAGGCACGATGCTGCTGTGAAGTTTTAGCTGACCCGCTCCTTGTCCACTCCTCTCACAAGTCAAAAACTTCAGAAATCATGTAGACAGGTTGCTCGAGGCTTGGCTATAAGCAATACAAGAATACTGGGGACAGGAGATATAGTCAAGTAGTTGCCTCCTTCCAAGAATATACCCAGAAATATACCCAGGCTAATGTGAAGTTACCACACCCTCCAGCTATGCCATCTGCCAATATCTGTATCTATATATCTCTAATTTTTTACTCTGTACCTATCAGGAGAGTTCACTGAACTAATAAAAGCATTACGAGTGTAATCATTAAAATGAGCTATTGACAACATGGGAAAATGTTAAGGCCATAGTGGTAATGGAAGAAACAAACAAACAAAAATTGCATGCATGCAAAAGTGTTCTTAGAAAATAAGATTGGAAGGAAATATACCAAAATATTAACAATTACAGGTAGTAGGAGTGTGGGTGCAGTGGATAATTGCCATTTCCTGCCCAGAGTACATTCCCCCTACAGGAAATAATTCTTTGTACTTGCTTTGGGGAACCACCTTCCTCTCATTCTCAGATATGTGGTTTAGGTAAGCTACAGAGGTGGAACCCAAAGGGCTGAAACAAATCATCTTACCTCATCCCCTTGACCACAGTTTGTATATGGACAGTAACCTAATTGAAGCTAATTGTCTTCCTCCTCTACAAGCCTGCTCTACTTTTGTTCAACATCCCCCAACTTGTCCAAGCTATAACTCTTGCACTCATCTCTAATGTTTCCATAACCTCACTTCCTAATTCCAATGATGACCAAAGGAAATAAAATTATGCATAAGAATTGTGTCTACTCTGTACCAGGTCTTATGGCACTTACCTTCACATGTTATCTCATTTAAACCCTCCAGTAATCTAAGAAACAGGTATTGCCTAACCATGTTTTTACAAAGGGGAAACAGAGTCTTAAGGAATGTCCAAGAATACCTAACTGGTTACCAGTGATTGTACCAAACTTTGATGCCAGATCTTTCCATACATTTCTCACTGTGATGGTTAGGCTAATGTGTCAACTCGGCCCGGTAATTGTGTCCAGGCATTAGGTCCACCAAGCACTGGGCTAATACAAGAACATTTATGGACTTCGATCACCAGTGAGTTTACTGCATGGATGGCTGGTTACATCTGCAACAATCAGGGAAATTGGATCAAGAATGGATGACGCTTTTATCCGATCAGTTGACTGCCATAAAAGGGGAAGTGATTTCAACATTCAGAGAGAATTTCCCAGCTCGTCGTTGGACAGCCAACTTCTCCCAGAAACTCATCAAGGACCCTTCATCGGTCTTTCATCGGAGCCCCTGGCTTGCAGCCTGCCTGCGGAACCTGGACTTGTGCATCCCCACAATTACGTGAAAGACTCTCATAAAATCTTATATTATTGACAGATATCTCCTGTTGATTCTGTTTCCCGAGAGAACCCTGACTAATACACTCACTGTATTCTGCTGTCAAGTTCTGCTCATTCCATTTCCCTGGCATCACTTGGAATAGCACCTTCCTTTTCCTTTGACAGGAGGAGTAGCTCTAGCTCAAGTTCTCATTAGCTCAAGTATAGACTATTGAAGTAGTTTGTTGACTGAACTCATCAACTCTAGTCTCTGGCTTCTCCAACTCAACCTCCACAGTGTTGACAAAATTTACTTTCCGAAACACAAAACTGACCACTGAAGTTTCTTGCTTTAAAAACTTCAACACTCCCTACGAAGTGAAATCCAAACTCCCTGTGTAGCATGGCATCTAAGAAAGGCCTCTACCTACCTGTCCAGTTTAATCTCTCACCCATGGAATCCTTCCTCTAGTCTCTCTAGACCTCTTGATCATGCCTTGCCCTTTCACATTCCCGGGCTTCCTCTTGATGTTCCCTCTGCCACAAATCCTCTTCCTCTATTTTCTCAGCTGATGAGCTCCTATTCATCTTTCAAGAACCTGCTTCAATGTTACACCTCCTCTAAAAAGCATCTTCCAAATTCTTCAGGCAAAAGTAATTGTCCTCTCTCTGGAACTCCCATGGCACTTTGTTCACACAGCTAATATAACATTCATGACCCTGGATGGAATGAGCTAAACTGGTATTTAGGTTAAGGAGTAAGGAATTTTTTCCTGCTTTCCTACTTTCTCTTTTTGCTCTGTGGTTTACATGCCTTCTCTACCTTTTTCAATTTATTTTCTAAAGCCTTCACCTTAGAAAAGAATCCGGAATCATTTGCATTCTTTTGTTGTGAGTTCTTCATGACCTTGAGTAGGGAGAAGCCAGAGAAGACTTCTGGGAGGAAATAATTCCTAAGGTAAATATTGAAAGATAATGAGAAAGTTAAGGCAGAAAGAATAAAGAGGGCAATGATAGGCCAAAGGACACCATAGCTGTCTTTTCCTGGCATAGAAGGAGGAAACAATATATTGGATAATGGCCCAGGAACTATTAGCAAATTAGTAATATGAGCTCCTAGAGTTGGAAGTCATGTTAGAAAATAAGCCTGGAAAAGTAGGTAGAGGTCAGGTAATGGAGGACTTTTATGACATACAAAAGAGGCTTAGGTGATGGGAAGACATTGAAAGAGTTTTAAGGAGAGTGAAATGGTCAGATATGCAGCAATATGCATGATGGATTTGCGAGTTTTGTTCTGTTTATTTATTGTTCCATAACAAACAAGCAAAATTTAGTGATTTAAAACAATAAAAATTTTATTATATCTCACAATTTTGTGGGTCAGGAATTTGGGTGGGCTCAGCCAGGCAATTCTGCTCTATGTGGCATTGATTGGGGTCACTTAGCAGTATTCACTTGGTGGCTGATCTGGTCTGGAAGTTCCAAGATGGCTTGACTCATGTCTGGTGCCTGGGCAGGGACAACTGGAAGGCTGGGATCATTTGGGCCTCTCTCCCTCTCCATTTACTGCCAGGCCTCTTTATGTATGTGGACTTCTTATCTGGTGGATCAGGGATCCCAGAGAACAAGGTAAACACTATCAGCCCTCATAAAGGCTGGACCCAAACTGGCACAGAGTCACTTTTGCTGTACTCTGTTGATCGATGCAATCCTCAGGCTTACCCGAATTCACAAGGAAGGGAAATAGACTCCACCTCTCGATGAAGGAGTGCCAAAAAATTTATGGCCATCTTTAATCCACCATAGAGTGAGGGTATGAAATGAGCAGTAGGAAGAAGCAGCAGCATTCTTAAAATCCCCAGTTCCTAGAATATTCATGCACAAATACTCTCAGAATATCCTCTTAATACTTTCTCCATATCACTATGATGCTGCTATAGTTTCTGTGGGTCAGGAGGTTGGGTACAGCTTAGCTGGGTCCTCTGCTTTGGGTCTAATAAGGCTGGAATCAATTGTTAGCTTGGGATGCTGTCTCACCTGGAATCAACTGGGGAAGGATCTGCTTTTGTTGGCAGAATTCAGTTCCTTGAGGTTGTAAGATTAATGGCTTCAGTGTCTTCGTAGCTGTTGGCCTGAGGCCATCTTCAGTCCCTTGCCATGTAACCCTCTTCACATGGCAATTCACAATATGACAGCTTGCTTTGTCAAAACCTGCAAGGGAGAGTCTCCTCACAAGACAAGCATAATAATCTATGCAACACAGAGCCCACAACACGGCAACTCGATTTTTCAAAGCCACAAAGGAGTTGGAAACCTAGCAAGACAAGTGCTATAATCTTAAGCAGGGCACTATAATCTTATGCAAAGTAATTGTGCACATCCCTTCACACACAAGGATAGGAAATAACACAAGAATGTGAACACCAGGAAGTGGGAGGTCATCAAGTTTACCCCATCAGTCTGCTTACAGCAAAATAAGGATTCTCATCATTTGAAACAGGTGCTTCAAATTCAAACTTGATTCACAGATTAACTTTATTTCCAGTTTCACTTGATTTAAAAAAAAAAAAATTAGAGGGGATAATTTTCATAAAATCCCAACTTTTTCAGGAAGTATATTCATTTCATTTTTGCCTTTTCAGTAGGCACTGCCACATTCCCTTGATGAGACAGATACACATTTGCCTATGTTATTATTTAATAAAATTAGTACTGTATATTTACCCAAAACCTAGGTAGGGGGCTGGGAATTCTTGGGCGTACAAACCCACATGTGTGAAATTTTTTAAAATTCATCTTAGAACTTTCTCACCTGTTTTGTTTTAGCATAAGTGTCAGACTTGGTGCCAAGGGACCTATATTGTAACTGAAGAATACGCTTTCCAGAAAGAGTAGTCAAAGGAGAAACAACAAAGGAAAATCCTTTGCTTCTGCACAGAGTATGTCAGAATTAAGAAAAGGAAGATATGCTCATTCTCTCAGGAGGTATTCTGAAGCAATCTGGGACGTTCCAAAGCTGAAGTCCCAATACCCGACTTCCTTATCCTATGTATGTGTCTGGAAATAGGATGCACCTACCTACTGCCCACACTTCTGCACTGGCCTTTCCTTCTCTGGGGCCGTGATTCCCTGAGTGACAGGATAATGAAAGGTCATTGACCAGAGCATGGCCATTTGACAGGGTTCCCAAGGTCCAGAGAAATGAGATACCAGACCTCCTCCTCTGTAATCTGCATCTGTACAGAGCAGTATTTATTTCATTTCAAACTCTCTTGCTTTACTAAGCTATTCATTAAAATGAAATAAAATAAAATAAGCAAATACTAATAATATTAAGTTCTGCTAACTTCTCCATTTTAAAGGGATTGTCATAAAACCATACTGTTAGAAGTCAGAAGAGCCGTGACCTGTGGTGGGAAGGGTAACTGGAAGGGAGCAGGGGCTTCTAGAAGGCAATAGGAAGGGGCTCTGGCATGCTGGTCATGTTCTGTTCCTTGATCTAGACTCTAGTTAGAAGGATGTGTTCAGTTTCTGAAAATTTATCAGGCCATACTTTTGTGGTATATTCATTTAAAAAATGTATATATATTATTCTTCAGTAAAGTTTTTTTAAATGAAAGTCATAATGTTCCTCAGTTATGTTGCTGTGAAATAAATCTTCCCTGTTTTCTAGCTTGAAAAATTAATTATTATTTGATTTAAGTTCATATTTCATTCCATTAAGTGGATTACAATTTGGCTTAACCTGCTTCATTTTGAGCCTTATACTTAATTAACTGTTTTGTATTTTGTTCGGTGAAATGAGTAAGCTATTAGGTTATAGTGATTTTAACATATACAGAGAGGCTGCTACTATTGAGTTACTATTTAATTTTTTAAGTTTTCTAAAGTATTTAATGCTAATAATGAAAAATATGAAACCAGGGGACTGAAATATAAAACTGAATATAAATCTAGTAGGACCACAAATACTAAAGGAGGGAACTGATGTGGCTGAAGTGGTGACCACCTGCTTCCCACATGGGAGATTCTGGGTTCAGTCCCCATTCCTCCTAAAAAACAAAAAAACAAACAAGCAAACAGATGAAAAACCCAACTCAGGGAGCTGATGTGACTCAGTGGTTGAGCATGAGCTTCCTACATACAAGGCCTTGGGTTCAACCCTTGGCCCAGGTATCTTAAAAAAGCAAACAAAGAAACTTAAAAAGAATATTAAAGGAGGGTTTTATCTTTTAAAACAATAGGGGCCCTTCTTTGGGGGGGGTGAGATAAAGATATAATTGCCTTTTATATTAGAGAAAAGTGGAGAATGCTCACAAGTTCTGGTCATGATTTTTCCAGGAAATAATGAAGGTTCTGTACTAAGAAAAAATGTTGGGGTGGGGCTGGTAGTTCAAGGAAAAGGGAAATCGTATAGAAATCTAAAAGACTGTAGCAGGAAATAGGATTAACAAGGTGAATGTAGTTGAAAAACAAAGGTATTGAAGATACTAGTGAGAATATCATTAAAATGGTTGAGAAAAGGTTTGGCATTGCTTAGGAAGATAAAAGTAGGTATGAAATAACTGATAAGCTAGGAGAACAAAGACTGGAGATCACACCAAGGACAAATTGCAGATTTAATGGGTGTGAGGTTAAGAGGGTGGAGGGTTAGAAACCATGCATGTGTCCCCAGACCTAGTTTTTCTCCCTAGGTCTGGGTTTTAGAATGCTGGTGATAAACTATGCCTGGGGGGAAAAAAAGAAAAAAAAAAAAAAGAGGTGAAGGAGTAAGTGGCTGTAGATACTGCTGAGGGGGAAATTCACAACTCAAAATCTTAGAGGTGGAGTAATTTCATCTGATGACTAGTTTGAAGGTATGGCTAAACCTGTGGGTTGCTGATAGACTGAAGTCCAAGATCATTAGAAAAGAGAAGGATGAAAAATTGTGAGGTCAGGGAGTTGAGTCATCACTATGCATGCTGAAGTCACTAGGCTGATGAAGGACATGGGGAGAGTTCCCAGGCTGACACGCAGCTTCAGAAACACAGCTGGGCACAGGTGAGGAAGTAAGTTGTTATCCTGCTCAGGGCCAGATTTAGGGAAATTGAGAGGCAGGCAGTTTGTCTTCAATATTGATCACCTTTGTTCCATAGCATTTTTTCCTGGCTTTGTTCACCTACTCCCAAGGAATCAGAGCCTTCATGTTGTCTTCTCACTGTTCAGGATCTCTACCCTCTGCTTTTGATATATCTAAAATCCCAAAAGGTCCAAGGGCCATAATGGGAGCTTCCTGACTGATATGTCACTTCCTCTTACTTACATTTGTATTTTGACAGGATTTTTTAGTGACCAATTCTTAACCTCAAAGTGGTCATTTCAGGGCCAGTACCCTGCAGAGGTGTCTGCAAGGTCATGTCCTTTGGTCACCTCCACAAAATGTGAGTTTCTTAGAAGCAGGGGCTGAGCTGAGCCAATCCAAAGTTATCCACAAAAGCACTACCCCATTCCTTTACTTCTGACCAGTATGCCAATGCCAAAGAAGGCTAGTGTCCTGTGAGATATTGATTCCCTTCTGTTCACACCCTGTGCCATAGAAATATCATTTTCAATATATATTGTGATACATATTGAGAGAAATAGAACAAAGGGCGGCCTCTCCTCAAACTGAATTCCCTGTTCCCACTTATCTAACCCTCTCACATTCTAGGTGGCCTCTTTTCAGAACTTTTCCCTGTTCCTGCTGATCTAATCCTCCCACATTCTTGTTCCAGTCACTTCCCCCAAAACCCACATCAGTAAAGGGGATGAACTTGGACATTGAGAATTTACCCTTACACTTTTCGCCTTAGGATTGGGTTAGTTTTCGTGCCTAAGATTGTAAGCCCACAACTCCCAGCCAATGGGAGATGGGTAATGTTGGGGAGGGAGGGAAATGGGACATTGCATCAGGGGAACTATATAATCTTTGTTCTTGCACTGATCCCGCGCACTTGTCCACTTCCATTAGCCTGGGTGTGTGCCCTTTCTCATGAGAAAGAAATAAATTACTGCTGCCTCTAGTCCAACTCTCTGTCTTCAGAACTTTTATTTTAAGTAAGTGGTCACCATCCCACAAACGTATTGACTTAGTAGGCATTCAATTATGGTAATAGCTGACATTTCTTGAGTACCTGCTATATGCCACGCACTTCATATATTTTAGTTCATTTAATCCTTGCAACAATTCTATTAGGTTGGTACCATTATTCCCATTCTGCAGATGAAAAAACCTAAACGATATGCCTGATGGCACAGGAATGGGAAGTAGCAGCACCAAGATTTAAACCCAGGCACCCTGGAATAAGACTGTACACTTTATGACACATCGCCCCCTAATAAATGTTTGCTAGATCTAAATAAATTTTTAATTTAACAAATTTTTATAAAAATTTGTTTTTAAAGTAAACAGCCCTGCTCATTCCCTGCTGCTGCCTGAGTTGCCTGGGGACAGAGGCTCTGGTGAGCTCAAGCCTGGGCTCCAGTGGCAACCTACCACAATGTGGGAGGATGGCAGGGCTGCTGGAAGGGCAATGGACTTTAACACTGCTTTACAGGAGGTCCCGAAGGCCTCCCTCACCCACATGGTCTTCCACGTGGAATCTTCAAAGATGCCAAAGACTTAGACAAGCACTAAGCCCATCTTTGCGTGCTTGCAGGCAATTGTAATGAGCTTCTGGATGTCAAGTAGATGAAGGCCCATTGTGCTGAACACCAAATCAATCTAATTAAGGTCCATAACAAGAAACTAGGGCAATGGGTAGGACTCTTGTAAAACTGAGAGAGGTAAAAACCTGTAAAACAGTCGGTTGCCTCCGTGTGGTTGTCAAGGCCTACGGCAAAGAATCTCAGGCCAAGGATGTCATCCAAGAATATTTCAAATGCAAAAAACGAACAAATAAAAAACTTGGCTCTCAAATAAAATTAACACTCCTAATAAGTGGCAAATCTAGAAAGGTCAATCAGATCCCACTCAGTAGGTTAGATACAGGACGAAAAGGAGCAGCAAGAGCTGAACAGGATGGAGCTTTGTTTCTCCCACATTTTGCCCCGGACTCCTTTAGCCTTAGACACAACGTAGACGCACTTTGATGTGTCTTAAAAATGATCTGAACGACAATTAAGGTAACATACCTTGATCTGTATTTTACTCTATCTAAATCTTCAACATGAAGAACCTATAATTGTCTCATAATTTACGTTTATAATTTGTCCCAAGTCCATTAAACTATAGCCTGCCATCCTTCCACAAAAGGCCCTGGCCTTGGCTGTGTTTTACAAACGTGTGCGCGCGCACATGCATGAAACTTATCGTTTAAACTTCTCGTCTTGCTTCGGAAAAAATATTTACTAAAGCGATCCTGAAGGTCCATTTCCCTGACTATGGGGGGAAGGGAGTGAATTCTAATGAAACTGATTTTTCCTGGGTATTTTTAATCACTGATTGGAAGGTACAAACCACAGAGAAAAACTCAAGTCTCTTGACGGGTCCTCAGCTCTGGGCTTCACTGAAAAATCACATCCGAACTCATTTACTAACTTAAAAATACATAACGTGGTATTACAAGTTTCGTTTACATAAGACCTGGGTGGACGCATCCGCCACCATCTGTGGCAATCCCATGTGGAGTCACGGCCACAGGGCCACCTTCCCCGAGAGAGCTCTTCCCCCAGGGCGCCCGGCGGTCCCTCGCGCCTGAGTCCCTGGGGAAAGGCCGCGAAGAGAAGTCGCGGGGCCCCGGCGAGACGTGCAAGCAGCACCCAGCTTCAGTTCACGACCCTGACAATCCACGGAAAAATGGAACATTCCGCTCTCCCTCCGCCCGCCATGGGGAGGTGGGGAGAGCCCTTCGATCTCCTCTAGGAAAGGCGACGCGGCCTCAGCCACCGAAATCCGGGACGCCGGGAGCCGCGTTACGGGAATCGCGGCCCCTTGGCGTCCCGCCCCCTTGCCGACGAGCAGCCGCTGAGCCAATGCCTAGGCGCGCCGAGTCTCGCAGAGGCCAATCAACGCGCAGGTCCGGAGGCTCGGGGCGGGGAGCTGCAGGGCGGATTGTGGGGGGCGCAACGACTGGCTGCGGGAGGAGGACCGGGCGCCGAGTCTGCCTGGCAGGATCCGGGAGCCAGCCGGAGGCAGGGCGAGGATCCGGGAGGCCCGCGGAGCCGCTTGGGGCCCCCCGGGCACAGTGGAGCAGGGGGCCGCCCCCCTGCGGCCGACGGTTCCGGCCCGGCCTGGCGCCGAGGAGAACGTGCGCTGTGTAGATGCGGAGGATCCAAGCGCGGCGGCCTGAGGTGAGGGAGGACCGGGGCCGGGTGAGCGACCGTGTAGAGGGAAGACCAGGGCCCCGTAGCGGGCGGACGGGCGAGAGGACCTGGCACTAGAGGGACCACCCTTCCCTGAGAGAGGGGCGCCGCGGCAGCGCGCGCGCCCCGAATTTATCAGCCCAAGCCTGGAAATCCCCTCATTCCTTCCTCTCCCTGCTCCCACACCTCCGAATTCCACTTCTCCAACTTTGTCACCTCGATTTCTCAACACTTGAGTACAAACCTTTAGGGTTCACCACCCCCCATTACACTCTCATATCAACCCCCCACCCCAAAACTCCATTCTGGATCATACCCCTATTTGGTTACCAAATTCCCACTCCTTTCTCTCTGCCCTTAAATTCCACTAGCCCTGCACTTGACTACAGGAGGTTGATTCTCCTTCCCCAAAGCCATCTTTTCAGTCTTAAATTAAATTTTGAACGTTGTTGAAAGTTCGCAGTGCTTATGAGCATTCTTTACTCGTTACTTGTTTTCTTCTTCTGATCCCTCGTATTTACCATTTCTAACAAATCTCACACCCCACCCGATCCGAAGGGTACACTCTAAGGGAACAAATTCATCTGTCTTTAAAATTTCACTCTTTCTTTTACCCCCCAAGCCTAAAGGCGATTCTAAGCAACAACGTTTGTTTTTCAGGGGATGAACAGCATTTTATACATAACTCCAAACTGGATAATATCTTTGGTTGAAAAACGACACTTGCAACTTTTGTTCTTCTTTTTTCCTTAAGAAGGAGAAACTCATTTTGCTTTAGTTTGTGTATCATTGGGCATTTCAGCAATTATGTTTGCTTTAAAATAATTATTAGAATGCCAGGATGAATCTTGCCAGGTTAAAAGATAGGGGTGTTTGGTTTAATCAGTGCTGTAAACAAACCCTTTAGACTGCGTCTGCCTTCCAGCCTCAAGTTGGAACAGCTCTTAATTTGAAATTACTGACTCTGATTATTAAATCAACTGTTCGCCATTATCTTAACTTCATAAATTCATGTTAATTTCTATTTAGAAGTGTATTTGAATGATAAACTGGTATACTACAATTCTAGAACCAACTTGATAATAAGTTAAAGCCATTTGTGCTTTTGAAAATATTTCTTTTTTGGGATAATTTTCAACATTTGTTTTTAATCACAAGTGGGAGGAAAGAGATACAAGAAGAAAGTGTCAAAAAACAGGGGTAAACTTTAGTAGAATTTCCCCCTTACCTCAAGTCTGTATTATTGACAATTGTGTATGTTTAATTCTCTTACAGATAATTTAGAGTATTATGAATACTGCTGCCGGATAATTTAATACAAGCTTCTCTTATATAATTCAAAATGTATTATATTCTCATTTTTATTTATGAATAACATTGTTTTCAGTTTGTTTGAAATTTTCATGAGGGAATTTGCGCCAGAGTTAAATGTTAGGGTGAATTTTTATTGTCTCTATGACTGTGAAGTATTACCATACCCTTCTTGTAGAAAGAAAACTGAAGGTCAGGGTCGCTGTGAAACCTACATCTCTGACTCCAAATCTTGTGCTTTCAATCATTTTTATCAGGCTGGCACATTTCTTGTAGAAGATCTACTACCACAATTTGGTTTGGGCACTTGACCAATGCATAACTTCTGTAGAGTGACCAGGAAGGTTTTTGGCCCCAGAAGCCATTTAGAGCTCCTCATTTTAACGGTAGTCAGAATCCTTGGCTCTAGTTATTTGCAGCTTGGCCCCTAGAGAGGCATGGAATGCTCTCTCACAGGCTTCTCCAATTTCTTTGATTGTAAAGGCAGTATAGTATGATCAGAGTTGAAATTTCTACTGAGTTTTTATTTTTCACTACAAACATTGAGCACTTACCCGTGGATATAGGAACTCAAAAAGATGCATGAGATGCCCTCAAGGCCTTCAGTGAGTTTGTATATATTGGGTTGACAAATGTTATGCATGAAAAATTACAAGGATGCAAAGCAGTTTTAGTTAAATGCAGAGAAAAGTGTTTGGAATTTAAATTAGGGACCGATCATTTATGGATTGTACTGATCAAAGATTTTGTCAGAGGTAAGCCTCTTGAAACCTGTTTAAGATTTGTTAAGTGGGAAAATGAAGGGAGCCCATTTCAAGGGCTAGAGGGCTAGAATATGGAAAGGGTCAGGACTAAACAAGATATATTAATTATAATAGTTAATATATATTTAATGCTTATTTTGTGCCAGTTATTGTTACAAGCACTTTATCCTTATTAACTCCTTTAACCTTCATAACTTCATGAGTTGTAGGTATTATTATGCTCTTTTTTATACATTGGGAAACTGAGGCACAGAAAGATTAATTTGTCCAGTGTCACATGGCTGTTAAGTGGTGTAGCCAGAATTCATACCTGGATACCTTGCTTCAGAAGCTGAACTCTTAACCCGATACATACTGCCTTTTCATACAGTATACTTAAGTGACAGTCAGTAGAATATTATGGCCATAACAGAAGATGTTTTAAAACCCACTGTTAAGTATTTGTTTTGTGTCTCAAAGTATGTTAGATTCTGAGGATATCAAGATATAATTGAATAATTATGGTGTAGTCCTATGAGTCCTATTAGGGAACTATGTACATGTGAATTGGGAGCAAGGAAGATGCTTTTAAGAATGGGGGGAAATTCCATAGAAGAGATCATGTTCCATCTCAGTCTTAAAAGTAGCTTACAACAAAGTCAGGGGAAAAGTATTCTAGAGGCAGGAAATAGCATGTAGAGAAGCACAAACTCTGAAAGAACAAGGTATATTAGAGAAAGTCTAGTAGTTTGTTGTGGCTTGAACTTAGAGTCTATTTGGATGAGTAGTAGGAAATGATGAAAGTAAGACCAAATTGTGAATGGCATGGTAAGGTCAAGTAAAATAAGGAACTTAAATATTTGCTTTGCAGTTGGGAAACACAAAAATAATTCCAGCATGATGGAAGTAGAAGCTAGAATGCTTGCTGTTCTTTTTACAAGTTTAGTGGTAGGGTAGCTTGAGGGAGAAGATTTGAGGAAAGGCTTTTTAGAATGGAGAGACTTGAATATTGGAGAAGATAGATTGGACAGGCAATCTGGAGCTAAAATTTTAGGTTCTTGAATGCGTAAAAATGTTTGGCATTACTATTGACCCTTTAAAAAGTCTTTGGAGAAAAGAGTGTTTGGTTTAAAAAGTAGTGTTTTAGAAAGAGTCATCCACCAATAGTGTTCAGATTGTTCAGAACAATTTGGAGGGAGGAGAGAGAGACTGTAAGAAGGAAGGCTGTTATAAGTAGTGAAGTTATCAGTTTCTGAATTAGGTTGGTGATGGTAGGGGGTAGAAAAGAAGGGACAGATGGAAAAGACGTGAAAAAAGACTTGATAAGATTTGTGACTGAGGAGATAAAATGCACTAGAAATTAAGAGACAAAGATGGACCCTAGCGACTTAGGCAGTTCAAGAGGGTAAGTTTTTAGATAAGGTAAAAATAAAATTCTGTGATTAAAAAATGTGTGCATTTATGTACATATGTGCACATGAGTGTGTATATATTGTTTTTAGTCCTTATAATTTTATTGAATCAGAAGCAGAATATACAAGAAGATGACAAGCTGGAAATAAAAGAAAGGTCCAGGCAGGAATTCTTCAAATTATTTTACTTAAAGGTGATAGTTGAAATCATGTGTTTCCAAAGAAATTTATATTTTAAAAGAAGAGTAGAAGAAGCCAAATATGTTTGGGGTACATGCATAGCCAGGACATTAGAACTAGTAGAGAATTCAGTAAGGGAGACAGGAAAGTAGATAAAGGAGAAAGTTCTTCCACTTGATATGGTTACATAGAAACAAAGAGATGTGAGAAATTCAAGAAGTAGGAATGGTCAACAATGTGAAAGGCTTTAGAAACAGAGTTGTCATCACAATGGCTGCAGTCTACTCTTTTTTCATTCTGTGGTTATCCAGTATATCTTAATAAGATTCAATGAAAAATAAGTTAGCTAATTGATGATGTGAATAAGAGCGTTATAGCTGTTGAAGTGACTGTTGTGTAGATTATTGCTTTAAAGCAGCATGTATTCATATCCAGACCAGTTGCTACATTCCTTTTAGCCCACTAAATCTTTGGTCCCTGTTAAAATTTGAATTTTGTTCCTCAGGAATTTCATTTTCCTCCTCTCAAACTAAGCAATTTTATCCTTTGCTCTAGGGTAAATTGGTCTCATCGTTATTTCTGAATAGTGTATATTATATTGGTGACTTTGCAGTTTTTTTCTCTGGATGTTGTGTTTCATGTACAGGCCACACATTCCCCCGACTTTCTACCCAAAACCAGCAGCACAAAGTAAACTCACTAGAGCTGTGTTTCAGATACCATGCTTGTGTTGGTACCCTGGCATGCTCTTGGGTTTTACCATTGATGATCTTGACTTGACAATTAGAAATATGATGTATAATTTGTGTATGTAACTGAACAACCTCTCAGCCTTGGGACATCATGTTTTCTCTGTAAAGAAAACCCTTAGTCTTATTTCATGGCTGATCTCTCCTAGGCACTCTCTGAATTGGGTAGTTTCTGTGCTCCGGTACTGCTGTGCATATTCTACTTCTCTAAATTTTGAGCTTCTAAAGAGCAAAATTTGACTTGAATTATATTTATAATGCTTATTTCTTAAGCTATGGAGAGACCATGGATGTTCATCAGGGTCTACTTTAAACCTTTTCATATGACTAAAACAGTCAATGGTAATTTGTAAAAGACCTTTTCTACTCTATGGTTATAATATATAATTTCTTCTGATACTCTTATAATTTTGCGTTTGTATTTAGGTCTTTAATCAGCTGTGTGTCTGTGGAGAAGTAGGGCTCTACTATTTTGCTTATGCAGCCAGTTCCAATACTACTTGTTGAATAGTCCGTTATTTCCCCAGTGATATAAGATGCCTCCTTTATCAGATAGTAAAGTCCTTTTATCACATAGTAAAGTCCTGTATGTACTTGGGCCTATTTCTGGACTTCTGTTTTGTACCATTAATCTAATTGTCTATTCTTGTGCCAATGCCATGTTTTAATTAGTACAGCTTTATATTATGTCTTATAGCTAGTAGGATAAATATTCTCTTTATTCACTTTGAAAATTGTCTGTGGCTATTCTTTTTAAGTTAAAAATATTTATATTTTATATGAAATTTAAAATTTAAAATTGGTTTATGTAATAAACCACTTTGCAATTTGTATTGTAATTGCATTGCATTATAATACTGTTTTCTCATTCAATGATATTTAGGTCATATTAATACACTTTAGTAAGGTTTTATAGTTCTTACATATTAATTACTAGGTTTTTTTTCCCCTAGGTATATTACAGTTTTTGATGCTATTGTGAATAGGGGTTTTTCTGTTACATTTTCAATTTGGTTATTACTGTTGTATAAGAGAACTATATTTTTGGATGATCTTTTTTTCAGCTACATATTAAACCCAATAGTTACAATAGTTTGTGATTTCATTCTCTTCTTTCTTTATAGATTTGTATCATCTGCGACTTTTTTCCATTTTTATATCTTATTATATTTTTGGTTAAGGCCAAAACACTGTTATATAAGTGATACTGAACTTTAATGGAATCCTGTATGAATCCTGACTTTAATGGAAATGTTTTTAATTTTTACCTTTAAATATGATTTTTTGCTCGCTATGAGTTTTTAATCGTTTTACTTGTGGCAGCAGCAATAAGAGCTCTATACTAACAGCAATACCTGTTAATGTTTATTGAGTACTCACTATGAGCCAGATAAGATCCAAAGCACTTTATTAACTTATTTAATAATCACAACTGTCCTAGATAGTAGGTAGTGCTGTTATCCCCATTTTTACAGATAAGGAAATGAAAGTGAGGGATGTTCATTAAGTCATCTAAGATGTTTTATAAAATATAGAGAAGCTGGTCATCACTGTGGAAGACAGTTTGGCAGCTCCTCAGTAAGCTGAGTATAGAATTACCATGTGATTTGGCAATCCCGTTTTCTATTTTCAAAGCAGCATTATTCACAGTTGTGAAAAGATGGAAGTGACCCAAGTATCCATCAGCCGATGAATGGAAAAACAGAATGTATATACATACAAAGGAATATTATTCAGCTCTGAAAAGGAATGAAGTCCTAATGCATGTGACAACATGGATGAACCTGAGGACATTATTGTAGAGTGATATAAGACAGACACAAAAGGACAAAAATTGTATGATCACTATTATGAATTATAATAAGCAAACTAGCAGAGTTAGAATATAGAATACAGGTTACCAGGAAATAAATTGGGGTTAGCGAATATGGAACTGATGTTTAACTTGTAGAGAATTTCTATTTGTTCTGATGGTAAAGGTTTGGAAATGGATGGTGGTGATGGTAGCACCTTTATTGTGAGTGTAATTAGCAGCACTGAGTTAAATAAGTGAATATGGTTAAAAGGGGAAACTTGGCGCAGTATGTATTACTGGAATAAAAATTAAAAGAAAACATAGGGCTGTGCAACATAGTAAAGCCTATTGTAGATGATGGACTATAATTAATAGTACAAGTATATGATGAATTATGATACTAACACAAGGTGTTAATAATAGGATGGCATGGGGAAACTACACCTAATATAAATAATGGATGATAGAACTATTTTTAATAATCTTTCATCAATTGTAACAAAGGTAACTACTGTTAAAAAAAAAAGTACAGTTATTAAAAAATACTATCATTAATTGCACAAATGTTCCCACAACAATGCAAGGGTTGGTGGTGGGGTGGTGCATGAAAATCCTGTATGTTATACATGATTGTTTTGTAAACTCACAACTTCTCTAATTAAAAATAGTAGAGGAGCTGGGATTTGAACACAAACCAGGCAATCTGATTCCATAGTACAAGATCTTCTACATTAATGCTACATTAAGAGAAAGATACTCCCTCTGTTTTATTTTTCTGACAGTGAAGTTTTTTTTAAAAATTATAAGCAGTTGTTAAATATTATCAAATGCCCTTCAAATTCCTACTGGCATTATCATGAAGAAATTAAATTTCTTTAATTTGTTAATAGAGAATAACATTGATTTCTTTTCTCATGTTGAACTAGTATTCTTGGGCTGACTTCATAGTATTCATATTTTGTTGTTTTCAAATACATTGCTGGGGCTGGCTGTGTAGCCCAGTTGGTAGGGCACCAATTTACCACATAGGAGGCCCCGGGTTCAGTTCCTGGGGCCTCCTTGAGTGGGCGGACCGCCTTGAGAAGGCAAGCGCCGTGAGCAGGGCAAGCCCCCGCAAGCAGGCAGGCCGCCGCGTGGTGAGCTGACTTGGTGGGTCACCGCACGGCGGCGGGGGGAGGAACAAGCAGACACGGAAGAACACAAGAATGAACATAGCAAGAACAAGCAGAAAGCGGGGGGATATGTAATAAATTTTTAAGAAATCAAATACATTGCTGGAATCAATTTGCAAATATTTTATTAGGCTTTCTTACATCAATATTCATAATAGCTTGACAATAGTTTTATTGTGTACTCCATGTTTGGTTTGATATCCAAACGTCCATGGAACTTCTCCTTGTGGCCAAGATGAAATAACAGACCGGATTTACCCTTCAATGTGAAACAACCAAAAACAGACAAAATATATGAAAAAACAGATTTGAGACACTGGACATCAACAGTGAAAGATAGTGATCTTTAGAGAGGAGAAACAAATGAAGTGAGCCCTATGACTGCACTAGACTACTGCCTTTAAAGTTTCCAGGGAGTGGGAACTCAGCCTAAGCTGGGCAGACCATCTTTTTTTTTTAAATAATGAAAATAGTTTTGTTTTTTTAATTAGAGTTGTAGGTTTAGAGAAGAATCATGCATAAAATACAGAGTCCCCATATAGCACCCTATTAATACCTTGTGTTAGTTTAATATGTTTGTTAAAATTTGTGAAAGAACATTTTTTATAGTTGTATTATTAAGTATAGTCCATAATCTACAATAGGGTTTACTGTTTGTGTTGTACAGTCCTGTGTTGTTTTTTAAATTTTTATGCTAGTATCTACACAATCTAAAATTAACCACATTCAAATATCTAATTCAGTGCTGTTAATTACATTCAAAATGTTGTGCACCCACCATCACCATCCATTACCAAAACTTTTCCATCAACCCAAACAGAAACTCTGTACAATTTAAGCATCAACTCCCCATTCCCTACCCCCACCCCAGGCCCCGGTAAACTGTGTTCTAGTTTCTGACTATTAATTTGCTAATTCTAATTATCTTATATCAGTGAGATATATTTTTGTCCTTTTGCATCTGGAGTATTTCACACAACATGATGTCTTCAAGGTTCATCCATGTTGTCCGATGGATCAGAAGCACTTCATGCATTTTTAATGGCTGAGTAATATTCCATTGTGTATACATAGCACATTTTATTTATCCTTTCATCAGTTGATAAACCATGGGTTGCTTTCATCTTTTGGCAATTGTGCATAGTGCTGCCATGAGCACCAGTGTGCAAATAGCTGCTCAAGTCCCTGCTTTCAGTTATTTTGGGTATATACTTAGAGTGGAATTGCCTGATAACATGGTAATTTTACACTAACTTTCTGAAGATCCACCAAACTGTCTTCCACAGTGGCTGCACCATTTTACAATGCCACCAACAATGACTGACTGTTCGTATTTGTCTACATCCTAACACTTTTAAAAATAGTAGCCATTGTGGGTGTCAAATGGTATCTCTGTGGTTTAGATTTGCATTTCCTTAAGGGCTAATGATGACCATCTTTTCATGTGCTATTTGGCCATTTGTATATCTTTGGAGAAATGTCTGTTCAAATCTTTTGCCCATTTTTCAATTGGGTTGTCTTGTCGAGTTGAAGGATTTCTTCATATATTTTGAATATTAAATCCTATAGGATATATGGTTTGCCTGTATTTCTCTCATTGAGTAGGTTGTTTTACTTTCATGATAAAGTTGTTTGATGCACAAAAGTTTTTACTTTTGATGAGGTCTTATTTATCTGTTTTTTTCTTTTGTTGCCTGTGCTTTGAATTTAAAGACTTAGAAACTATTGCCTAACCCAAGTTCTGAAGATGCTTTCTTATTTTTTTTCTCAGAGTTTTATAGTTCTGGTTCTTATATTTTGATGTTTGATGCGTTTTGAGTTGTTTTTTTGTATATGGTGTGATGTATGGGTCCACCTTTATTCATTTGCATATGGAGATCTAGTTTTCCCAGTACCATTTGGGCAAGAGACTTATTTCTGAATTAAGTGGTCTTTGTCCCCTGGTCAAAAATCAGTTTGACATAAACTTGAGGGTTGATTTCTGAACTCTCAATTCAATTCTGTTCATCTGTGTGTCTGTCCTTGTGCCAGTATCATGCTGTTTTGATTACTGTAGCTTTGAAATAAATTTTAGGATTGGGAAGTGTGGAAGTATGAGTCCTCCAACCTCATTCTTTTTCAAGATGGCTTTGGTTATACAGGGCCTCTTATTCATCCATATAAATTTCCATTTCTGCAGAGAAGATTGTTGGAATTTTTACTGGGATTGCATTGGATCTGTAAATCACTTTGGGTAGCATTGACATCTTAACAATATTTAATCTTCCAATCCATGAACACGGAATGTACTTCCATTTATTTACATCTTTTAAAATTTCTATTAGCAATGTTCTGTAGTTAACTGCGTACAAATCTGTTACAGTCTGAGTTAGCTTTATTCCTAGATATTTGATTCTTTTACTTACTATTGTAAATGGAATTTTTTCTTGATATTTTCCAATTTTTCATTACTTTTGTATAGAAACACTACTGATTTTGAGGTGTTGCTCTTGTACCCCACCACTTTGCTGCATTCATTTGTTACTACCTGGACTTTGTGGATATTTCTGGATTTTCTGTGTATAGCATCATGTCACCTACAAATAGGGAAATTTTTACTTCTTTCTTTGCAATGTGGATGTTTTTTTTCTTTTTCATGCCTAATTGCTCTAGCTAGAACTTCCAGTACAATGTTGAATAAAAGTGGTGACAGTGGCCATCCACTGTCCATCCTGATCTTAGAGGCAAAGCTGCCAGTCTTTTAAGTTTTTTGGAAGAGTTTAAGCAGGATTGATGTTAACTCTTGGAGTGTTTGGTAAAATTCACTAGTGAAGACATCTTGTCCTGGCCTTTTCTTTGTTGGGAGGCTATGATTACTGATTCAATCTCTATACTAGTTATTGGTTGTTGTGATCTTCCATTTCTTCTGCAGTCAGTGTAGGTAGTTTGTTTCTAGGAATCTCATTTATCTCTTCTCTAATCTTTATTATGCCTTCCTTCTGCTCTCTTTGGGTTTAGATTGTTCTTTTTCTGAGTTCTCTAGTTTTGGGGTAAGGTCCCTGATTTGAAATCTTCTTGAGCCACATTTGCTTCCCTGAAATCTTCTTTTTTTAATATAAGTATTTAAAGCTATAAATATCCCTCTCAGTACTGCCTTTGCTGCATCTCGTAGGTATTGGCATGTTGTGTTTTCATTTTCATTCTCAAGATATTTTCTAATTTTCCTTGTGATTTCTTCTTTAGCCCATAAGTTTAAGAGTTTGTTGTTTAATTTCCACATATTTGTGAACTTTCCGTATCTCCCTCTGTTAATGATTTTTAGCTTTATTCATTGTGGTCAGAGATGGTTCATGTATGATTTCTGTATTTTTTTAATTTATTGAGACTTGTTTTGTGACCTAACATATGGTGGGTCCTGGAGCAAGATCCATGGGCACTCAAAAAATGTGCTGTTGGGTAAAGTATTTGATATATGTCTGTTAGATCGAGTTGGTTTAAAGTATTGTTCAAGTCTTGTATTTCCTTATTGATCTTCTGTCTAGGTGTTCTTTCCATTATTGAAAATTGTGTATTTAAGTCTCCTACTATTAATTTATAACCATGTCTTTCTCCCTTCAAATTTGACAATATTTGCTTTATATATTTTGGAGCTCTTCTATTAGGTACATATGTTTATCTTCTTGAATTGGCCCGTTTATCTGTATATAATGATTATCTTTAATCATTTTTGACTTAGTCTATTTCATCTGATACTAGCATAGCTTCCCGAGCTCTCTTCTGATTACTACTTGCATGGTATATTTTTTCCATCCTTTCACTTTCAACCTACTTATATCTTTTAGTTTAAGGTGAGTCCCTTGCAGACAGCATATATTTGGGTCATGCTCTTTTATCCATTCTGGTAATCTCTGCCTGTTGACTGGAGAGTTTAATCCATTTACATTTAAAGTAAGTACTGAGACCAGCGGATATGGCTCAAGCAAATGAGCTCCCCCCACCACATGGGAGGTCCTGGGTTCTGTTCCCGGTGCCTCTTGGAGAGGACGAGCAAAACAGCGAGCTGGCACAGCGAGCTGACGCAGCAAGATGATGCAACAAGGAGACACAAAGAGGAAACACAATGAGAGAAACAGCAAAGCAGGAAGCAGAGGTGGCTCAAGTGATTGAGCATCTCTCTCCCACATGGGAGGTCCCAGGTTCGGTTGAGCAGACACAACGAGCACACAGTGAATGGACACAGAGAGCAGACAGTGAGCACAAACAAGGGGGGGGTGGGTGGAGAGGATAAATAAATAAATCTTTTAAAAAATAAAGCTTAAATAAAAATGAAAATTAAAAAGTAAAGTAAATGCTGATAATGCAGGACTTTGTTTTCCCATTTTGCTATTACTGTTTGTAAGGTTTATATCTTTTTTTTCCCTCAATTCTTCTGATACCTACTTTCATATTTGATTTTTCGTATGTCCTATATTGAGTCCCTTCTTATTTCTGTCTGAATGTATTTTTCATGTATTTTAATTTTAGTTACCATGGGGTTAAAATGTAACATCCTAAATATATGATAATCATACTTGATTTGATAACCACCTGACATCAGTAGAATACATAACACTGAGCTATACTTCTCTGTCCGCTACCTTTGTTTGTACTTGTTACCATTTATATCTTTGTACATTATATGTCCAAAACCATAGATTTATCATTACTTTCTGTGCATTTGCATTTAAGCACCTGTAGGAAGTAAGAAAGTTACCTACAAAAAAATAAAATACTGGAATTTATAATTAACCCAAATAGTTACTGGATGTCTTTATTTCTTTATGCCACTTTTACCAACTGTCTAGTGTCCTTTACGTTTACTCTGAAGAACTCCCTTCACCATTGCTTGTAGGGCAGGTTTAGTAGTGATGAACTTCCTCAGATTTTCTTTATTTGGGAATATCTTAATCTCTGCCTCATTTTTTAAAAAAAAATATTTGTTTCTCCCCTTCCCCCCTTGTTGTTTATGCTCTCACTGTCTGCTCTGTGTGTGTTCTTCTCTGTCTGCTTGTCTTCTCTTTAAGCAGCACCAGGAACCAATCCTGGGACCTTCCAGAGTGGGAGAGAGGTGCTCAAACCCTTGTGCCACCTCAGCTTCCTGGTCTGCTGCATCTCTTATTGTGTCTCCTCTGTGTCTCTTTTTGTTGTGTCATCTTGCTGTGCCAGCTTTCTGCGCGTGTCAGCACTCCTGCACGGGCCAGCACTCCTACACAGGCCAGCATTCTGCGCGGGCCAGCACTCCACGTGGGCCAGTTTTCCATGCGGGCCAGCTTGTCTTTTACCAGGAGGCCCCAGGGATCGAATCCTGGACCTCCTATATGGTAGATGGGAGCCCAATTGCTTGAACCACACCGTTTCCCTCTGCCTCATTTTTTAAAAAATATATTATTTATTTATTTTTTAAAAATACTTAGATTACATAAATTGTTACATAAAAAAATGTAAGGGATTCCCATATGCCCCACTCCCCATACCTCCTACTTTTCCCCACATTAACAATTTCTTTCATTAGTATAGTATATTCATGGCAATTGATGAACACATTCTGGAGCATTGTCACTAAGCATTGACTATAGTTTACATTGTAGTTTATACTCCCTACCACTCAATTCTGTAGGCTATGGCAGGATATATAATGCTGTCACCACAGTGTCGTCCAGTTCAATTCCAAGTCCTGAAAATGCCCCCATATTATACCTCTTTTTCCCTCTCCCTGATTCAGCACCTCCAGCGGCCACTGTCTCCACATCAATGATATAATTTCTTCCATTTCTAGAATAACAATAAGTCTATAGTAGAACACCAGTAAGACTATTCTAGTCCATTTTTTATTCCCCAATCCTGAGGATTCTGGGATGGTGATGCCCACTCTACCTCTAATTGAGAGGGGATTTTGATCCCATATGGTTGATGGATGGGACTCTCTTGCTTGCAGTTGTAGACTCT